>MU376272.1:0-125601 GCA_022495205.1 Hypoxylon sp. FL1150 | reverse complement strand
ATTTATTAATATAATTATTAATTATATATTATAATAAAATTATATATTTATTATTATATAATTAAAAAGCCTAGATAAATAATAAATATATATATAAAATATAATTTCTTTTTTTATTTATAATAATTAAATTTAATTTATTTTATATATTATATTTTTTAATATTTTTATAATATTAATTAAAATGTTTTTTACATTATTTATATATATTTATTTTATAATGGTAAATAATTTTTTCCTTTTTTATAATTTTTATAAGCGCTTTATTATATAAATTAATAAATATAACGAATATAAACGTTATTTTTACTATATATACGAAATTTATAATTACATAATAATATATTCTATTAGCTTTATTAAAAATATATAATATTAAAAAATTAATAAATAAACTAATGTATAAAATATTAACGATAATATATTTATAATATATTTTTCTATTAAAATTTCCGACTTATAAAATTAAATTAATAATAAAATAATTTTTACTTTTATATTAAAATTTAAAAATATTATATATAAAATTAAATATTTAAATTATATTAAATATAACATATTAATAAAATATGCTAATTATTACATATATATTTAATTTAATAATAAAAATATATAATTTCTATAAATTTTCCGTATTATTTATTATTTAATGAATTTATAAAAGTTACTTATAATATATTTAATTAAATATAAATATATAATATTAAAATTTCTTAAATGTATAATAATATTAATTCTTTAGGTATTTAAATATGAAATCATAAGATAATAATATATAAATATTAATATTATATTTTTACTAATAAAAAAATTTCTAAGGAAACCATAAGATAATAATAATAATGCATAATAATGAATAAAATTCTAAGATAATTTTATTTATATCATAATAAAATTTTCTAAGAATTTATTTCTAATGGTTAAATTATTAAAAAATAATATAATTAGCCTTATATTAATTATTATTAATAATTAATTTCTAATTCTTTTGTTTTATAATTTTTTTATAATTCTAATTATATATTATATGGCTTTTATAAATTAATATTTATATTTTATATATAATAAATAATTTTATATGATATTTTTTATTAATATATATTTAATATATTATTTCTTTAAAAATAATATAAAATAATTAATAAAATATAAAAAACTATAATTTTTTTTAAAATATATAAACGATAAAAATAATTATTTTTTTATAAATAATAATTTTAATATTATAAGTATTATTAATTAGCAAATAGCATATATTATGCCGTCGCGCAAAACATTTAATTTATCGCTAATTATTACTAATATATATAATTTCTATTATAATAAAATTAGCTTATTACCCTAGGATAATAAATTTAATTTTATTTTAAAAATGAAAAGCCTAAAAAGATAAAAAGATAAAAAAATAAAATAATTTTTTTAGGGATTTAATTTAAAATTATAATAGAAATATATTTTATTATTAATAAATATTATTATTTAAATATTTAAAGTTATAAAAAAAAATTAAAATATATAAAAAAAAAAAATATTAGTTTAATATAATTATAAATAATTATTATAAGATTTATTAAAAAAAAAATAAATTTTAATATAAATATTTTATATTTATAATAATTTTTTTATTATAAATATATTTAAATATATAAAAATAAATAATTATTTTAAATTAAATGGCTAATAATATTAAATAAATGATTTTAAAATATAAATATTATATTTTAATAACCATTATATATATATTCATTAGTTTTTATATTTTCTAATATATATCCGTTTTAATATATAAAAAGATATTTATTAACGTTAAATATATATTAAATATATTTAATATTTTATTTTTAATATAATTAAATTAATTTATAATATATATTAAATATATATTTAATATATATAAAATATATATTAAGCGTATATTAAGTATATGTTAAATATATATTAGAATTTTTTTAATTAGAATTTTATTAATATAATTAAATTAAAATATAACATTTAAATTATTTTTAATTTATAAGGTAAATATCACTTAGTAATATTTCATAAATTTTTAATATTAATTAGTAATTTATAATTTTTATAAAAGCGTAAATTAATTAATACTTAATTTTCATAACTTTTTATTTCACAATGATAATTATTAGTAATTTAATTAAATCCCATTATAATAATATAAATTACTAATGATTATAATGATAAAATAAATAAAAATAAAAATGGTCATTATATTAATTTCTAAATATAAAAAAAAAAAAAAAAAAAAATAAAAGAAATTAAAATCTAAGGAAAGTAAAAAAAAAAAAACCTTTAAATAAAAATATAATAATAAAAAATCTAAGGTACTATCTAAATATATTATATTTTTCTTTCTCATATGATATGGTTTTATCGGAATTTTAATAATATTATATTATTTATTAATTCTAATATATTTTCTTACGCCACATATATTAATATTTTATTTTATTATATTTATATAAATAATTCCTAGTAATACATAATAAAATAATATTTACAAATGAATCATTTGGTTATTATAATTTTATTATTTTATTATCTAATACCTAAAAAATATAAAAAATAAAATTTCATTATACATTAAATTTTTTTCATTTTATTTTAAATTTATTAATTTTCTATTCATTTAATTTATTTTTCTAAATCTATAAAAATATTAATATTTAAATATTATATTAATTTTTTTATAAATTCTTATAAACTATTTATTAGAAATTTTAAAACTAAAAATAATTTAAAAGGATTTCTATTATTTATTTTTATTTGAATTACCGCATAAAAATAGATATAAATAGTAATAAAAAAATACTTATAATCATTTTTTTCATTATAATTTAAATTAAAATCCTTAAGGATATTTTTATATTAAATCAAAATGTTTTTTAAAAAATATTTATCGATATTATTATAAATAACTATTATTTTAATTTCAATAAAAAAATTAATATTAATAATAAAACGATATTCATTAATAATAATTAAATTAAAATAAAAATAATTTTTAATTAAGCGTTTTAATATATAATTTAAGCGATAATATTAATAATAAATTAAATAATAATTTTATCGTGTAAAATAAATATTAATTTTTTTTTATATAATTAGCATATATATTATAAATAATGTAATTTCAAAAGCTAAATAATTTTTTATTTAAATTTTAAATATTTTTAATTCTATGAATAAAATTTATTATAATATAAATATTATATTTTTTTTATATTTAGAAATTAACATATTTTCTAATGATTTAAATATAACATTAAAAATTATTTCTAAAATAATTTAATCCGAATATTATTAATATTATAATTATAAAAAAAATAATCGCTAAATTCTAAAAGAAACTTATTTTTAATTATATAATTTTCTTATATAAATTTCTAATAAATAATAATAAATAAAAATATTTCTTTACTTTTATTTATTTATAATATTTAAAATATATAATTTAAATAATAAATAATACGAAAAAATAAAATCAAAATAAAAATTATAATATTTCTAAATTAATTAATATGAAATTAAATTAAATATTTTAAATACATATTAATTATTTTATATATATAAATATCCTAATAAAATAATTTATTATGATTATTAAAAAACCAAATATAATTAAATTTATAATAAATATATTTATTTTAAAATTCATTTTAATAGTATTAATAATAAATAGTAACGCTAAGAAAAAATTTTTCATATATTTTTATAATTATTTTTTTATTATATATATTAAAATTATAAAGATTTAAATTATAATTATAATATTAAAATAAACTAAAAAAATAAATTTCCATTTAAATTTATTAAATAATTATATATATATTATCGGCTAAATTCATTATAATATTTAAATTTAAATATTTTTTCTTTTATAATAATTTATAAATTTTTTATTTATTAAATTTTATCTTTTATAATTCCTTAATATTATTTAAAATTATATTTTAATTAAACCTTTTTAAATTATTTTTTAATAATATTAAACTTTTTCCGTTTTAATATAATTAAAAATTCATGATTAATAACGTAAAATTTAAAAAATAAAGATAAGATTATTCTTTTTATTTTAAAATTTATATGACAATTTCACTAAAACTTTTATTTTTTAATTATATAATTAAAAATATATTAATTAAATTTATATAATATTTTAATTTTAAATAAAATTAATATATAATTATAAAAATAATTTCAAATAACCTAAATAATAATATTATTTTTAAATAATTTAAAATTAATTAGGATTTTATTTATAATATTAAATTATTTATAAAATAATAATAAAAAATATTATAATAAAAAAAAAATATAAATAAAATATAATAGAATTTCTAACTTTTAATATTTAATAAATTATCAAAAGGCATTTTATTTTATTAAAATTATATATATAATTATCACATATATACCTTTCTAAGTGTGGCTATACTACGCTTTCCCTTTTTCGGCACCTGAAAAATTATTTATCGATTTTGGCATTTCAGTCCAAGCGGTCAACCGTAGGTAAGGTAACGTATGGTTGTCAAGTGGGCTAATGCCGCCGCCACAACTTGCTCAAATGTGCTCTTGGTACGGATTGGGGGCTCAAATTCACCCATGGGCATTGGAATCGAACCATACGAGCCATGCATGTGCTTGGAGTCCGCGGAGAAGGTGGCACGAGAAAATATAAATGTGAATTGTCTCACAGACGTGCAGTATAATGCCCCTGAACAGGTAATTAAGCAGGTGAGTGCCAACATGCAACCGCCATTTCCAGCAATACATTCATCTTACCGAGGAGGCGGTTGCTCATTTATATCTACCCAAATCTCACGTAGATCAAGGGAGGCACACCGCATTCACCGCAAGTCGCTATAAGCCCACGGAATCCTCGCAGTCCTCCAGGTGCTTTTACTTTCCTACTAAATTCTGCCGATCCTGATGCTACACTTTCTTCACCATAATAAATCCATTAGCGCTGCACGGAAGCTCTTGCTTACCTTCGTCCAACTTTCCATCGTTACCCTCGTTACCCCCGTTACCCCCGAATTTCCTGGCACTGCCAGCGCAGACGCCACTGCTATATAATTCGTCTTGCAGTCACATTTTTTCTTTCCCCTACACCATCTTTCCTTCACCGGTTCCACTAAAACTGTCAACCAAATCATTAAAGATGGATATGTCTATGTCTGATATGTCGACGTCGATGACTTCATCGACAACTATGAATATGGCTACCGCTACAACCACCTCTGCAGCAGCAGCTACCACTTCGGCTATGAGCATGGGCGGGATGGATATGAGCAGTCCATGCAAGATTAGTGTAAGTGATATTTTATCGAAATCAACCTGACACTCCGGTATGTTATGCCTTATAACCAGACGGAACTAACATGCATCGCCAATCATCACAGATGCTCTGGAACTGGAACACCGTCGATGCCTGCTTCATCTCCTCATCCTGGCACATCCGCAGCCAGGGCATGTTCGCCGGCTCCTGCATAGGTGTCATCCTCCTCGGTATTCTTCTCGAGCTTCTGCGTCGCGGCGCCAAAGAATACGACAACTTCCTCGTCCGCAAGAATGCGCTGGACGGATTCGTCGCGCCTGTCCGCGCAAGCGAGGCCAGCGAAGACGGCGGTTCCTCGTCCAAGACGGGTCCCCAGGCTACTACGGACAGCGTGTCGCACGCCGGTTACCGACCCAAGATGTACGAGCAGGCTATCCGCGCACTCTTGCATACCGCCCAGTTCGTGGTTGCGTACTTCCTCATGCTGTAGGTTTCTCGGTGCTTCCGTCTTCGTGCTAGCGCTCGGAGAACGAATAGCTAATGGTGTTGAATAGGCTCGCTATGTACTACAACGGCTACTTCATCATCTGCATCTTCCTTGGCGCTTTTTTGGGCAGCTTCATCTTCCAGTGGGAGAAGCTTGGCAGGTAAGTTCTTTTACCCGGATCTGAAGATGATCTTGTGCATAAACTAATGATAATAACAGCGGTCGCCAAACTGGTGTTGCGAAGGAACCCACAGTGTGCTGTGGTTAAACTTGTGCGCAAAGGGGAAAGGATGATTCGCGGCAGAGTCTCGTAAACTGAGGAGGTAATGAATTTGATTCTTATCCGTATAGGACCGAGGATTTCTAGAGAAGCTGGCAATCATGAGGCGGATGGTGAAAGGCGTGGGGATAATTGGCGTTATGGCTACTTCTGACTTCTGCACTTCTTGATTCTTTGTGTAGATACCCAAATCAAGGTTCTGTTACTGCGCAATAGTTCCCTAGATGCTATGCAGGTGAATGTATTCACTTACTATTTGAATGGAATGTGTTGAACTATAAATTGCGATGTTAAGGTAACGTCTTGATGGCAAAATGCTCGCTTTGGCGATATCTCCTAATTGATAGGGCAGGCTAAGTAATATTTGACCGGTTCACGCCGGATTAAGCAAGTCCATAGACGGGGATGGCTCTCTACTATAGTACGTAGACATTTTATTGTTAATCATCTCATTCTATTCTAATAATAGTGTGAAGTGTGAGGTTATTCTCAGCTCCGCATGGAGTTAAAAGCTAGAAATACTAGGGCGGGAGTCAGCAAGTGGGGCTAATCGCTACATTCTTAGGTTAGCTCCATTCCGTCTTCGTCTTTGTCTCCGGAAAAAATAATTTTTTACCCAAGCCAATTTTCTTTCTTTAACTTCGCAAAAGACAGGACTCTCGCCGCCTAACAACCTAATAACCTGTAAAATGGCTACAGCAAGGGATAGCTTCGTCGACCTCGAGAGACACCGTCAGTTGCTAGAGGAGAACGTCAAGAAGTTATCAAAGGCCCTCGACCACTGGAAACAATGGAGGACCGAGTACGATGCGTTGCGCGCAGACGTGAAGGCTCTGCCCCCTGCAGCCGGTCGACAGGAGCTTAGAAGCACTCGCGAAAAGTTCCAGGCCGAGTTATACCACGAGTTGCTGAACGACAAGGAACTAGTCGACATCTTTGGCCGCGACGATTCCAAGAAACCCGAACAGATCATCAGCACCCTCACAAATCGCCTAGATTATGTCGGAAAGAACATCGACACCCTCACCAAGCAGCTCGAAGAAGCAGAGAATAAACTTGCTGCAGTCACGGTCGTTGCCAATCCTGATGCGACCGATGAGGAGGGACTGCCCATCACTGAAATAATGGAGGAGCTGGACGATGACGACAATGTTATATCCTACAGCTTACGGAGACCCGGAGATAGCCAATCCCAACTCCTCGAGGCGCTTCAGAAGGCTGGCATCACAGATGTCTCTGCCGATTCAAACGAAGCCTCGGCACCTGAGGCTGAATCCGATGCGCGCAACGACGAGCCACAGTCGAAGTCGAAGCCGAAGCCGCTGAAAGATGCGCTAACCCCAGCGCCCCCACCGCCTGAGAGCTCGCACGACGCCTCAGAATCTAAGCAGCCCGTGAAGCCCAAGGCTGACGAAGCGCCGAAGAAGACAAAACCGGTGACCAGGAAGAAGAGCGTTGCCTTTAGTGAAGACACGAAACCGGCCGAGCAGTTCGAGCAGTCGGAGACCGCCAAGCGGCTAGAAGAAATTCTTCAGAAGGCAAAAGACCAACAGAGCATCATTTCGGACCCCGTATTCCCCGCGGACGAGTCCCCTGAAGATCGGGAGTTGCGAGAGCATATGATTCGTTATAACAAGGACACGATGGAATACGAGATGAACCCCATCGTCGCCGAGATACAGATGGAAGAAGGCTCTACCGGTGACGACACGGATGATTATAGCGAGTACGACGATGAAGAGGACGAGGATCAATGGGGCAGGTCTAAGATCGACATTGATGACGATTGGAAACGCCAGATGTTGGAGCTGAAGGAACGATTAAGCGATTATACCTTTGAGAAGGAGGAAAACACATCGGATGACGATGAAGATATGGTGGAGGGCCTTGGCCGTATAATTATCAGACGTGAAGGCGGAGAAGTCTCGATGAGCAATGCTGGCGGGCCATCAAATGGTGAACCGGCTACTGAATCATCAACCAAGGACTCGATACCCGAGGAGGATGCTCCTAAGAAGGTTCGATTCGCTCAGAGCCTTGATATCGCGGAAACGCCAGTACCAGCGCCGAATATGACACGGCCAGAGCAATCGAAACCGCCGAAACGTGCCGAGGTAGACCCCTTATCAGATATTATGGAGCGCGGTACCAGAACATCTCAGCCAGTCACCAACCCAACTGCACAGCCTAAGAGAGTATCTCGGTTCCGAAAGGAGAGGACTAACGATCCGCCTATAAATGCGAACCCAATAGCTCTGGATGGTACCCCAATCTTACCGGACAAGCCCAAGAACTACGGAAAAGCGACCCCTTCGGGACCAGACGGCACGACCCTAGCGAGATCCGTACTGGAGCACGAACCATCGTCGGAGGTCAGAGAACCAGACGAGTTCGATGCGGACCTGCTACAGAAACAGGTCATGGAGGACTATAACAAGAAGCGCAACCAGTTCATCCACCGCCAGGGCGGGTTCATGAAGGAGGATGAGAATCCCATTCAGCCCCTGGATGAGGAAGAAGGCGGACCGAAACGAATGAGTCGCTTCAAGGCGGCAAGGCTAGGGCAGAAGTGAACGAATCGATGATCTCGATAACTCGAGATTCGATTTACGTAATGCTGTCTTAGTTTGGTCTATGGAGGCTGTTGGTCAGTATGTGATGATGATGCTCTATTACCATATGCATGCGCGACGAGTAGCTTATGGGCGACACATTTGGCACATAGTATCAATGCATTCCACAATTCCATCACTTCTAGAGGTTGATGAAGAATGGATGAAGATCAAACGTGGACCGATTGAGGGTAAGTTTCTTGCCATGTGCCCGTCGTAGGTGATTTCTCTATGATTTTCATTTTCTCTTCAGTCTTCTCTTCCAATTTTCCATCACAGAGACATTGCGGAACGCTCATTAATCTGACAATTGATGCGTAGCAGCTTACCATCTGCTATGTCATTACTAGCGATTCCAATAAGAATAGACAGGGCTCTCTGACGCCGCTACCCCTATTCCCTGGTTCCGGCGATTCGTTTCACCCTGGACATTTTAATTTTTCATCAAGGCTTTTTGGATATCATACCGGTGCTCCATATGTACATGTACGTGATTAATAAGAGGGAATCTTCTTCCGCCCATCTAACTATCGTCTCTCGTGACTCGTTTGCATCTTCATCTGCTATTCTTGGTTTTATGTTTTTATCCTCATTACCTATCACCTTGCTATGTCCAGATTACGTAACTTTGGCGTTGCTAAAGTCGAGCTCGGGGTGCTGGCTCTGGAACTTCTTGAGGATGTCGGCCTTCTTCTGCTCGTCGGACGACGGCAGGCCCATCTCCTTCTGGCGCTGGTCGTACATCATCTTCTCGACCATACCCCGGGTCTCGCCGTCTAGGTCGGATAGCTTCGAGTTCTCGGGCTGGATCTTGGTCACGTCGATCTTGGGGGCCGTCGTCACTACATGCGCCCACCATTCCATCTTGTTAATCTTGTCTAGGTGAATCTCGAGCGTCTTGGTGCCATCGGGCGCTGGTGTCAATGTCCACGTCGACTCTTCGGTGCTGATCGCGTGAGGGAGATCGCCCTGGTGGTAGTACTGGTTAGTATACGTATCCTCCATGATGAGGGTTGATATATACGGTGATAGATAATGGGTGACAAACATCGATGATGGGTTCCTGTCCCTTCACGCCAGCCTTTAGCTTCTGCTTCTTGATCTCGACGACCAGATCGCGGCCCTTGAGATTTCCGGGCACGTTGAAGGAGATATCGAGCTCGCCGATGGTCTGGTTCCACTTGTACGGCAGCGCTGCCTGTTCTTGGGCCTCCTGGGCACGGGCAGCTGCTTCTTGCTCGGGGGTGGGATCTGATATATCGGATAGTTTAGCTTCTTGGGAATGATTTAGTAGGCTTTCCGACTGAGGAATGCATACCGTTATCTGCCATGATTATGGTTTGGTGATGTTCAGCTATATTCTTGGCTCCGTTTGTTCTTCAGTGACTGTTGAATAGGTTAGGTACAGTACCTAAGGTAGGAATATTTCTAGAAGGTGAACGAAGATCTAGAGCTCAGCTCATCGATAAAGCTTCGATAGAGGGGCACGGCGGGGCTATTACTTCCCCTGTAATCGTTCGTTATAGCACGCCAATCACAGGCTACCATACCCCTGCTGTCACCATATTAATCTTTGATGTCTCCCAAGTTTTGAAGCTTTCGTTCTTTTCGCCTTTATTTTCGTCTTTCGGCTGAACCAGGTGTTGGCTTTCGTTCCTTATTCCGATGGGCGTACGACCGATACCTGACTTCAGAGGATAGACTCCAAGACGCCAAATGACCGACTACCATTGCAACAGACTTATTCCTCACACTCATCCACCCTTTTAACAATCTTAATATCTCTCCTATCTACCGTTCAAGGGACGTGAACCCGAAGCCGCCCTCACAAAACACCACAAAACACCACAAACCACGACATCAACACCATTTAGACCTCACCATGTCTCGCAAAATGGCCACCGGCGCCGCCACGCGCGCCACCGCAACAGAAACCCTCCTCGAGATTCCCGCCAACAGCTGCCCCGTATGCAAGCGCAACCGGTACCTGAACCCGGACCTGACGTTCCTCATCAACCCGGAGTGCTACCACCCGATGTGCTCCAACTGCGTGACCAACATCTTCAGCAAGGGCCCCGCCCAATGCCCCTACGCCACCTGCGGCAAGACGCTGCGGCAGCGCGGGTTCCGGTCCGCCTTCTTCAAAGACCTGACGGTCGAGCGCGAGGTCGACATCCGCCAGCGCGTGCAGGCCGTGTTCAACATGACCCGGGACGACTTCGAGACCTTGAGGGACTACAACGACTACCTGCAGCAGGTAGAGGACCTGACCTTCGATCTAGTCTCGGGCGGCGAGACCGAGCGCCGGAAAGCCGAGAGCGAGCTCCTCGCCTACGAGCAGAAGCACCGTGACGAAATCGAGAAGAACAAGAAGCGCGGCCGCGAAGCCGAGTCCCAGCGCAAGCAGCGCGACGCCGCCACCGCGGAGGCCGCGCGCCAGCGACGCCTCGAGGAGCAGCGGGAGGAAGAGCGGGCGCGCGCCGAAGAAGCCACCATCAACGCGGAGGTCATGGAGGCCCTAGCGCGAGGGGAACCGGGCAGCGCGGCCGAGATCACGGAGCGCATCGTGGCTCAGAAACGCGCGAAAGTCGCCGAGATCGCGGGATCCCACTTCCCGTCGCTGCTCAACTCGAGCACCACCGCCGCCAGCAGCCTGCTCTCGATCCGCGGCCTCAAGGACAAGAACGCGCCGCGCGACGACGACGACTACTATCTAAAACCGTACGACGCCTTCGCGGGTCTCGACATGCACCCCACGCGCTACGAGATGCGCGGCGCCGACGCGTACGGCCACCCGTGGCTCGAGGACGCGCGGAGCCGCGACGACCACCGGGTCCCCGGGTACAGCACCCACGAGTACGTGGCGCGCGCCATGTTCGAGGCGTTCGCGGGGCTGGGCGTGCTCGTCGATAGCGAGAAGGCGGACGCGCAGCGGGCGGCTGGGACGGCGGGGGCGGAGAACGCGGCGGCGACGGGGACGACGGGCGGGATGGGCTTGAAGATGGAGGTTGATGATGTGTTTGTCTGATATCATAGGCAATTTCTCTTCATCCAGGCGGAAAGAAAGCAGGCAGAGCTGCTAGCGAAAGAGCTGTGTCTGGCTACGGATTTGGAGTGGCTTCTTCTCGATTGCATAGCGACGGCGTTGGGGCGTGTTTACTAGATGGGGAGGGTAACGCTGCACATATTACAGGAACACTACATGGACTTTATGAGATAATGGAGTAGGTGTCCATCATCAAATATTAGACTCGGAACTTGAGGACGTTTCGATTTATCTATGTAGCCCCTTTCTACATGATGCTCTTTCGGAACACAGTAAAAGCTCGAAAAGAGTTCATCTAGCTTAACCACAAAAATAGTCGATTCACAATTGTTGGTGTCATACACTATGCCTAGTATTAATCTACGATAGAAGCCAATGGGGAGGACTTGAATGATACAGGCGCCTGAAGTACCACCACTGGATATCCGCCAGCTCGCATTTCTATAACTATGCCCGTCGGTCTCCAAAAATAACGTAAGTCAGCCCCTCGAAGACATTTCCAGCCCCCGAACTTTGTCTCCGGGTGCCCATTTCCGCCAGCTCCGATGTGACGAAATCCCTTGGTAGGGTAGGTATCCTCATCCTGCCAGTCTCTATTAACCGCGCTTAGCCTCTTTGAAGACTAGAAATTTCGCACACCTCTTCCCCTGAGTCTCTTATCTCCGGTAACATCTGCGCGTAGAGAAAATAATGAATTTCAAAAATTAACGCCTTGCTTTATGCGTTCTTTGACAAGGTAGGGATGGCCCGTGTTGGTTTCTTCTGTCCCAGCCCCTCTGTCCGTCGAGCCCTCCATATCATCACAAGACAAAAATACCTCGACACAGGTATTACTGCTGCCAGGGCGTCTGCGCGGCTGGCCGCGGGAATACCGGCATCGTCTCTATGTGGTCCAATCCCCCGCCTATTGGCTGTTGACCATGCTGCCAGCCCATCCCGGTCTGATGATTTACAAAAGCGCCTTGACGGAATGGGTTCGTACTTCCGGTAGGCTGGGGCATAATACCACCACTCGTTTGAGGTCTCTGTGGCTGGTTCTGGGGTTGGGCTTGCGGCTGCCCAAGATTCCTGGCAAATGGATTGGTTCCTGTGGCTGCTGGTTGAAGCGGTGCTTGAGGCTGCGGCTGAAATTGCGGCTGGACCTGGGGCTGAGGTAGTTGAGGTAGAGGTTGGTTAGGGGGTGGCGATTGGAATGGAGAATTTCCAGTCGGATTCGAAAAGGGGGGAGCTGCTTGTGGGGAGTGTCGTGCAAAGGGGTTGGTATTCTGCCGAGTCAGACCACCGGTTTGGTTTTGCGGACCAGTCTGCGCTGGAAAAGAATTATTCGGCATTCCAGTCGGATTGGCCATCATCATAGATGCTCTAAATGGGTTAGTAATCTGCTGACCAGGTTGTAATCCGGTTTGTAAAGGGGGCGACAAAGTTCCCGTCGCTCCCGTCTGGAACGACGCAACGGAATCTTGCGGTATGGAGGATAGACCGCCTGGAGAGAAAGGTGTTTGCGGTGTGTAGCTTCCAAATCCGGCACCGGTAAAATTCGGCTGTACCTGGTTGGGTACTTGCTGCTGCTGTGAGTAAGCGCCAACGTTTTGTTGTTGAAAAGGGCTGTTGGGTTGAAATCCGGTAGGCTGAGAAACGAAACCATTGGCTTGGAGCTGACCGGTCTGCTGCATTCCAAAGCCACCATTCGAAGGCCAAGGGTTACCCGTAGGTATCGATTGGGCCATATGGCCTATCTGTGGCTGCGGCTGCGGCTGCGGCTGCGGTTGCGCCTGAGCATTTGGTTGTGTGGCCATCGTCGTTTGGTTCTGCTCTATCGAGTCGAAGAAATCGATAAGATCCGGGTCAGGCCCCTTGGCAGCTTGTGGTGGAGGTTTCGATGACGACGCGGATGATCCGTTCGCTTTCGCGATCGCAGCCTTGAAGTCCGCGGCACCCTTATCGGTTTTGGAAGATAATCCTGCACCGCCCTTCTTCTTCGCGTCGAGCTCTGCTAGGTATTGTCTTCGATGGACATCAAAATCGGGATCTTTCAGATATTCCTCTAGCTGGCGTCGAAGGTTGACTGGAGCGTGCTTCAGCTTAGGGACCTCCACCCTAGTATGAGGTTCCCATTGCCTTGCTACAGCTAGATATTGCACCACGTAATCTGTCTGTTTCGTGAAGTTTTGATAGATCTCTAAAGCTCTTTCGGCATCCGGCTTTGACATCTCAAAAAAGTGTCCTAAACACGATCAGTCTGGGAGATGGATGCGGAGAGCAATGTAACCTACCCAAAATATTGATCATAGCTTGGTTCAGTACCTGGAACAATGATAATAGGTCTAGCACCAAAAGTCTGAATACGGTGATGGTAATTTCATTCTCCGGGTCTTCAAGAACCTGTTCAACGTCAGCATCCAAATTTTCCATTTTTAAGCCCATATTTCCACATACGTCACATTTTAAGAGAGCGGTCAGCTGGTGTTGAACCACCTCAGTCTCTCGGAGTAGTCCCTTATCGACCGAAAGCTTTTCCAGTCGCGTCTCCTTGCCTCGGACCCAGTCCACCTTCGTGTCCCTAAACGCACGTACGCGCTCGGCGAGGTAACCGGCATAGTGACGTATGTTTCGGCCTTGGATTTGCGCTGCCGCATTGTCAGCAAGATGGATAAGAAGACCTCAAGCTTCCAGATCGGGGGCAGCATCAGTCGGCATCTTACCGTCTGTAAAGGAACTAATGGCGAGCTGGTTTCGATGTTTTGCAAGATAGGTCAGCGTCGCGTCCGGTGATCCTTCCCTTATCATCAAGTGGATCGTTATTAAACTCTTGAGCACTACGGTCCATGTCGAGTCTCGTAATCGATTTTGTAGCGCGCGGAAGACCTCTCCTACACCTGCTTCTCCCGAATGCGTGGCGACAAGGATATGTTCGATGTACTTAGTTTTCGGCGGTGCGGCCTATGGAAACAATGTCAGCCATATGGCAACTGATACCGGGGAACCATTGCACTCGTAATCCCTCCAGTCTACACCCAAATATTATTATAACACACCTTGATCTTGGTTGCACCCTTTACGGACTTCTCGAAAGAACTCGACATGGTGCTGATCCAGTGGAGGACAAGCCTCAGCTTCCGGGCGTATTCGTCGTCAAGCCCTTGGGCAAGCGATACGTTTAGGTTGGGTACGGACCGGTACTATCAGGCTCGTAATCTGATGTGAGGGAAAGAGACGAGTTCGGAGGCCCGATGAAAGAATTGGTTATATCGTGTGTACGTGTCGGACAATGGCGACAATCATAATCGGGGTGCGATGTCAGGATCGTTCGGCTTCGTGGGTAGGACCAACTTGGCTGATGGGACGAACGTAAACGTAAACGTAAACGTAAAAGGCGTCGTAGATGGGCATGGATTAAGGATCGGGATAACTATTCCATTGCTGAGGGCGGTTGGTCCTATAAAACTACTAATACAAACAACATATACGAGAAGCAACCTTGTATCCCAGGATGGGTTGGCGACGTCTCTCGTACTGGCAGACCGCAGACTGGGAAGCTTTAGGGAAAACAGGAACAGGGGAGATTGGACGAGTAAACCAGCCGCAAGTTGGTAGAAGTTCGGTCGGGATATCGGGACATCGGGCTCCCAAGTTAATTTTAAGGTTTGCTTTCATGGCACGGGCATGGGTTCTGGTTCTGGCCATGTCATCCTTTATCCACTATTTCCACTGCTACATGCGACCTATCGATAAACACCGTACCTGAAATTTCATATATATTTCTATCATTCGTATCATTTGTATCATTCTTATTCGCGGCAATATTGATGTGCCCAGCATGATCGACGGTAGATTCAGGGCTGGCACTTACCTCTATGTGATTTGTAATCGAGAAATAAATCAGAAGTACATACAGGAGGTAGGATGCACAAAATCAGGTACCTAACATGGAGATTGGTACCACGAACGCCCTGGTCGTAAGCAGTATGAGGTCATACTTGGACACCATCCATAATGAAAAAGTTGAGTACCGTTAATAGAACCAGTACCAGATGATAATGATAAAGTGCGGGTACAGGTAAGGATAGAAAAGAGGCGTACTGACGTTTAAATTAACCTACGAACTGGCAGCTGCTAAAATGGACCGAGATCTCGAAACATTCGCAAGCACTAGTAGACAATTAAGATTTTACTGGTGAGTAACATGCCCAAAAATATAAATGATAGAAACTAATATTTTATTCGGAAAAGCCTTGTCATAGAAAGAGATACTATGTACATTTGCAATTTCCAACCTCCAGAGCCGTTGTGGAGAGCTCACAAGCCGGGAATAGTAGGCCTACCTACCTACCGTTATATATTCCAGTAGCATCTTCGCAAGTCTAGATAGACAAATGTGAATACAAATATGAGCTCGTGGGCTTAGTCGCCTTAGGTACCTAGGTAGTTCTAGACACAGCAGCTCAGCTGGATGAATCAAACTTGATTGTACTGTGCCCGCCAAGTATCTCACTTGAGTCGAGTGGAAGACAGTATTTTCTCCTATTTTTCTCCTTCGCAGGTACAAACAAGCCTTCCAATTGCAAACATTTATCAGAGTTGCCTTTCGCGTCCGATGTATAACAAGGTCCAGGTGTGTCGAACGCTCATTTCATAATTCCAACTCTTCGTCGCAACAAAACCACTTAAGCCCTAGAGGGGAGAGTTCAGAAGCTTCCAAGAGAGGAATCCATCATATGGTACACGCAGCTTTCATCATCTGCAGGTTTTGTTAGCACCATGCGTGATGGGATAGAAGGGGAAGGGTTGTCGCGGGCAAGGACTCACTTGTAATTGAATTGGAAGGATGAGGAGAAAAGAAGAAATAAATTCAAAGCTCCAACGAAAAAGCTCCCTAGAAAATGGAACTTCTCGCCGGGGCGGAACCGCAATTATCCGCTCAAACACCCTCAGCGGGTGCCCAGGTGCCCACGGCTCAACCTTTAGTGGGCCCATCCACTGCACGCCAGCTGAACATTGGATCCATGTGACCTAGGTACATAAGGTAGGTACTGAAACATACCTACATACATAATTTCATCAGGTCTCATAAATTTTCAACCTCACTCGAAGAAACCCGGGAGATGAACAAACATAGATGAGAAAGCATGGTTCGGTTTCTCTCGAATGCCTTGCGGTGGCCAGCCCTAAGATGGGCTCAATATCCTCATCATCGTCAATGTCAATCTATTTTTCAACTTCAACGAAATCATATTCAAACCACAGATATCAGGATCAGGACTCTCCACGATGATGTGTCTGATACGTCGAACCCCACGATATTAGAACCGCAAAGCAGTGAAGATGCTTCGGGAAGCATTGACGCTAAGTTCCAGACCTGGAAGAAATTTTGTAAGAAAAACACGCAATGAATCATTTTGCATTGATAAATCTTACAATTTTCTGACATTCACCTAGTTGACTATTATCCCGATGCAACACCACTCAGTGATTACAAAGCTGGAAGCGAGGTCGTCGTTCACGGTTTCATCGGAAAACGCAAGGACATAAATTCTAGGATGAGCTTCTGCGACTTGCATCCTAAGCAACATCAACACGGTCCCATCCAGATCGTGTCTAGTTGGTATGTAGAAGAGTCCTCTTGGCAACGAGCTCACCAGTACTTGAAAGATATACCAGCCTACAGCCCGGTCGTTGCGGCAGGAAGACTTCAACCTTCCCACCGCGAATTAGATAGTTCACCGCCAGGCTCCCCGGAACCACAGAGCTGGGATCTTAAACTACGGACCATAACCTGTCTGAATCCCTTTCCCAAGGACATCATTGTCTCCAAGGATGCCGTATGGCCACCCAAGTCACGTCACCTACAGCTGCGGTTCGACCCTCTCCTGCGAGCAAGGTTATACTTCCGCAGCTTCTTGCAGCAGACGCTAGTATCGGCGCTGCGAAAGGCGAGTTTTACCTCGATCGAAACGCCTATCCTCTTCAAGTCGACCCCGGAAGGTGCTCGAGAGTTCCTGGTCCCGACGCGGCGACCGGGATACGCGTACGCGTTGACGCAAAGCCCCCAGCAGTACAAGCAGATCCTCATGGCGGGCGGAATCCACAAGTACTTCCAATTCGCCAAGTGCTTTCGGGACGAGGACCATCGCGCCGACCGACAGCCTGAGTTCACGCAGCTCGATATGGAGATGGCCTTTGCGACAGGGATGCAAATGATACCCTTAATTAAAAAAATTGTGCGCTCTGTCTACACCGATATCCACCGCAACTTCCTTCTTCGAGAGGACGCCGATGGCGTGCGGCGCCCGGTAAAAATCAGCCCCCAGAGAGAAGCCCCGACTGGTGTGAGGAGGATGAACATCGATACCGCTCCGGAAGAAGCTAAGCCTACCAAAGGGGAAGGCAGTCGTTATGTATTCGCTCCGTTCAGATCGATGAAGTACGAAGCCGCAATGCGCGACTTCGGTTCCGACAAGCCGGATCTGCGTATTCAATTACCATACGTATCGTCGGTAAGCTTTGTTGACGAATACCCAGCCAGCCACCACTGTCTCGTATATGCTAACTTACACTGGCAGATCCACCACATAAATGGGAACAATCTGACTTCAGACTTTATCAAGATGATCACAAGCCTGGAAAACCCCATCGTTGATAGCTGCAACTTCCGTCTAGGTATCCCACCTAGGGACGCCGGAAAGTTCATCCGGCAGTTCATGGCTGCTCTCCCCAACACCACCTTCAAGCTGAGCCCTGAAAGCACCCCCGCCGTGTTTGTATACGACTCCGGCAGTCCACTTAACGGCCTGTCGGCCCTGGGCCACGAAGCAGCCCAGCAACTAGAAGAAGCAGTCAGTTCCACGTGGGGCCAGTACGAAGACGGCGACATCGTCATCATGCAAGCGCGCAAGGACGAGCCCTATTACGGCAGCTCCACCGATATGGGCAGGCTGCGAACGGCCATCCACGAGGCCGCCGTGAAGGAGGGTCTAATACCGAAAGACCCCACGTTCCGGTTCCTCTTCGTCCACACCTTCCCGCTCTTCACGCCGAACGGGGACGACCCGGGGCAAGGCGGCGCATCGGGATTTTCCTCGACTCACCACCCCTTTACCGCCCCCCTGACTCCCCTAGACTTCGACCTTCTGAAGACCAACCCCCTCAAGGCGAGGGCCGACCACTACGACCTCGTCCTCAACGGCGTGGAGATAGGCGGCGGCAGCCGGCGTATCCACGTGGCGGAAGTGCAGGAGTACATCATGCGGGACATTCTGCAGATGACGGACGAGGGGGTTGCGGAGTTCGCGCACCTCATTGAAGCGTTGCGGGCGGGATGTCCGCCGCACGCCGGATTCGCGTTTGGTTTCGATCGTCTCGTTTCCGTACTGCTGGACATGCCGTCGGTTAAGGATGTCATGGCGTTCCCCAAGTCTAATAAGGGCGAGGACTTGATGGTTGGCAGCCCGTCGAAGATAACGCCTGCGCAACAGAAGATGTATCACATATTCGCTGCCGAGGGTAGTTAGGATGACATATTATTCACTAGGCGAAAAATATATATCATGTACAATGTTAATGGCTGAATGCATTATTCTACTCAATAATTCTGATTCTCCATATTCTGATTGTCCTGACAGAGCTCAGGACACTTTTGCTACATTATGGCAGTGAAAACTCCTAGAATACCTTTTTTTTGATAATAGGTTATTGTGTGTATCTCAAAATTGACACGCATGACCACGTAGCAATGGTAAAACGGGTAGCACAGATGCAGTTTGAGGATCATATGGACTTAATCAGTTTAATTATTCCACTAAAATTCGTACATTTCCAAACCCAATCTATCAACTACGGCTCAACGCTTTACAAATGCCCATAACTTCAAATCGCAACAACATCAATAAATACCAAAGGTGACAAGTTCGTGAATTATTCGGCGCTCTTCACATCAGCCGAGCTAGTCCCATCATCCGACGGCAGACCTTCCTCGTCGCCAGGCTGACGGTAAGTCCCAGCGGCAGGCTTAGCATGACGAGTGCGGTCCTCAATGATGTTAGAGGTGTCGATAGCGTCTTTCTCGTCACGACCTATTCCAAATTAGCAATGCCCGTACAATTGGAAGGCACAGAAAGGAAAACATACCTAGCTGTGCATCGGAATCGGCGATGTTCTCATCGATGGGATCCTCGACGATTTCTCGATCCGACTGGACGGGGATTTCTTCGTTCTTGTGACCCGGGCGCGAGACGTACGAGTCGTCAGCGACGGCGCCGGAGGGAGCTTCGTTCTCGTAGGAAGACATGTTGCAGTGTTTGGTGATGAAATGATAACTTATTAAAATTTCGTAGAATCTGGTGATGTATTGATAGGTGAGTGTACTGTGATTTGTGTGATGAAGTATGTCAAACTATGTAATCCGAGGAGAAGACCTAGGCTCTTATACCCAACTTCAACACCTATTCTCACCTTCAAGTATGTCGTCAACACCACTCAATCGATTCGATCGCCAACCACCTCCCTCGCTCATCATCGCGGGTTATGCACTATTTGCGCGATTCGATACGTTCAATGACGCCATCGACTCCCTATATTCACGGCATCGTTTTTTGCTTTTTGCTTGCGGTGATGAGTCATTAGCTACCTAGTAGCACTATCACGGCCTGCTTACGCAAGGCATGAAAGGAAGCAAGTACACATTTCACACCATTCTCAACAACGCGGGAGCTAAGAGTAGCTTAAGTCCTCGAAATGGTACCTGCAGAACCTCTTGGGGATCTATACTAACACAGCTACTCGAGGAGTACACCTCCGAGAGGAGTTGCTGCAGCAACTTGCATACCACGCTGTTTTCCACCACCACGTGGGTTAACGAGTCTGGAATCCAGGGTCGACGTGTATGACGACGAAGGCGCTTGGTGATTAGCGTGATAGCGCTCGATGGCGTAATACTTTCTTCGCCTTTTCTGCCCAGCCTCGTTCTCCTCTCGCCGATTTTGATCGGAACTAGTTACCGAGGCTAGGGATTATGATAGCTCAGATCGGATCAATCCCCTTGTTTTGACCCCGTCTGGGGTTTAGTCTCGAGTCCGGTGAAAGAATGTCGGCCTCATAGCATCATTCACGCAGTCACGGTGGGTACTACTACTAACTACGGCGATTCCGGCGCGTGGGTACAATCATCAAATCAATCGCCTATTCGAATCACTCCTAAAAGGGTAAAAAGGGGTATCAATATCGTATGCTACCATTCCGTTCTAGTCCAGGCCAACCCAGGCGTATTGTGTATCTGACCTAGAGCGTCGACGGCCCACCGCCGCCTCCACCACTCCACGATTGCATACTTTCTTCGAGCGCCCTTCTCAACTCGTCGTCATCATCATCATTAGCATCACTGCTTTTCTGTTTTCCCTTGGACTTGCGAAGTTCTTCCTCCGCTAGACTCTGCTTCTTAACATACTCCAGCACGATGTCCTCTTCCGTTTTCAGTGACGAAGCCCGCTTTAACTCTTCCGTGTGCGCTCTCTTCGACTCCTCGAGCGCGCGACGCAATTCCTCCTCATCTCCGCCCGCTCCCGTTTGTTCAACTTGAGAAGCTTCTATAGCCTTGCGGAGCTCCTCGTCGTCAACTTTGCCTTCGGTTTGACGCTCCGCCTCTGATGCTTCGATTGCCTTCTTGTACTCTTCGTCGTGCTGGTTCTCCACGCTACGGTCCGTCTGTGACCTCTCAAGAATCCGCTTGAACTCTTCGTCATTCTCACTTTCCGAGGTATCGCGCCTTACAATTCCTCGTGGCTGCTCGGCCATGCTAAGCTGAACGGCCTGTCCGATTAAAGCCTGGTATTCTTCGTCGGTAATATCAAACTCGTCTGGCGTGCGAGGTGGTAACGTGGGCGGATGTTTGATATCGTAGTCTGGCCGAGGGTTCCTGACATCCGGTCCTGGTAATGGACGCTTGTAGTCAGTCATATAGCCGGAGTCTTGCGCGGTAGATCTAGATGCCATAGTAGAAGCGGAAGCCATCGAGTTGACTGTCGCGGACCTGCTTCTAAGTGCCCTAACACTCGATCGGATCGCTTGCTCAACCCGCGCATCTTCGTTCGAATCTCCTCTAGATGTTTCTCGTACCGCCGTAAGAATCGCTTCTTCAAATTCGTTGTCCTGATCATGCGCACTATCGGTTCCAGGTCCGCGAGGAGCTTCCTCAATGAATGTCCCACCCGTGGCGGCAGCCTCGGCCTTACTTTTCTTCCACGCCTTCTTCTGTTCATGCAATTTCTTTCTTTCATCTAGAGATAGATTTCTCGTGTTAAGCCAGCCCGTCTTCGGTGGTTCATTGCCTACAATCTGGTCTGTGATAATCGATCCGTGGTTCGAGGAAGCCGGGGAACCGCTGTCTATGGCTTTACCTTTCTCCTTCTGTTTCCAGAGATAGAATCCTCTCATTTGTTCTTTCTGAGCTAGCCATCGAACCTCGACATCCTCGCGTTCTTCGGGCGAAGCGTTAGAATAATCATCCTCGCCTTGAGAAATTCGAGATGAGACGATGTACTTCTGGGCACTTTGGGCAAATAGAGTACGGATTTCTGCATGAACGCCCTGCATGGTATATGCTGGAATTGACCAGAACGCTACCGTAAATGTCAGTAACCAAACGCATCACCACTCAGACTAATAAGACAGCTTACCTGAGGCGGGTTTTAGTACGAGACCACCGATGCCTTTGCCAAATCCTTTCAGTAATCCAATACCACCATCTTTTTCCGCACCTCTAAGTGGTTGCGTCACGAGCCCAGTGATTCCGTCGAACATGCCCAGACCGAATTCTTTGCCTGCGACTTTGAGCCCACTGCCAAACCCGGTGACCCTCTCCACGGGACGAACTGTATCATCATTATACAGCGTCGGCGCATGTCTGAAACCCCTTGCCAACCCTAGGCAAAAGTTCATAGGAGTCTTCATACCAGTCGCCACGATATTGTTGATACTTTTGCCAGCGCCGAGAGCTTTCTCTAGGTTTTCGTTAATATTAGGCGATGCAGCCCCGGACCGCTGAAACGAGCCGCTACGCTCGTTACGAGGGGTGGAAGGTGGTTGCGGCTCCGTAGGTACTCCCGAATGTTTTGAAGTAGTCGTACTCGTAGGTGCCAGACTCGATGTAACCGAAGGAGTAGGTGCTAGGTTGGCAAAGCTACTATTTTCTGACCTCATACCGAGAGAATTCATACCAAGGGGGTTCATGCCTTGAGGAGTGGATTGGATGCTAGCCGAATCCGACGTTGCAGGCAATGCCAAAGTTGGATCTCCCAAGCCTGTGAGGTTTTGCGTACTGCTATTAGATTCAGTCGGAGCACCCGTGGTTGAGTCATCGACGAGTTTGTCTGACGATTTTGATTTTGAATTTTTTGCAGCTTTAAAAATGTCTCGAGGAAAATCCGCCGCGGACATGGCGATAGAACCGATATCTCCTAACAACCCCGATGTAACTGCGGAAATAGGATCTGTCGGATGATCCTCTGTGCTGTACTCATTGGCGCGGAATCTGTGATGGGAGATTAGTAGGTATATCTCATAAATTTAAGGGGTTCATATGAGTATATCTTACAGTTTCAAGTCCGAGTAACGCAGATATCCATTCTTCACCAGTGTTGCTGCCGCCAACGCGCTGAGATGGACCTGAGTTCTTCGAAGACGCCACACGGCGACTCGGCTAGGAGCCAGTGCACAACGGAGTCTATCAACGTTAAGATGCTTGTGGAAGCATTGTGCTCCCACGTCTGTACCCTTTTCCTCACGTATCTTCTCGCCCAATTCACGGGCCCGCTCTTGCGTTTCCGGTTTCGTTGCCATCCGGATCGACTCAGCCAAACCAGCCGCTGTAAGCTTCTTGTATGGAATGGGATCCGGTCCCGCGCCGGCCCTTGCAACCATAGCACCCCAAAACGGTTGGTCGCCAAAGAATGGAACAACTATAGTTGGTTTTCCGGCGTTGATGCCGGCAGCTGTAGTTCCAGCGCCTCCGTGATGGCAAACTGCAGACACATGCTGAAATAACCAATCGTGGGGAACATTTCCAAGCATGAATACACCGTCGGGTATGCCAACCGAATCTGCGCCCAGTCCACCCCATCCTTTCGACACGAGTGCCCGCACTCCAGTTTCCGCCACGGCATCAAATATCATTCGTGTGAGTGCGTTAGGATCATCTACGACGATAGAACCGAAGCCTATGTAAATAGGAGGCGGTCCCGCTTCGAGAAAGGAGGCTAATTCGGGATCTGGTGTGTAGGAAGATGCCAAGTTAAGGAAATAAAACCCAGCAATATCAATATGTTGACCCCAATCATTTGGTTTGGGAATGAGAGCTGGAGACCTGTTATTTACGTTAGATATTAGGCCATTACTCTTGAAAGAGGCGGATATTAAACTCACCAGCAGTATGTATACGGAATCCGGAGACGGGTCAAAACTGCAGGTGCCCATAGCAAGGAAAGAGGTTCGAGATCAAGAACCTTAGTACGGAATCTATTGATCACATCCCCAAGACCCTGCCACGTCATCATCTCGACCATGGCGTAGGAAACGTAGTTCGTGGTGACGGGATCTGTATTTGAAGACTGAATATTGGCTAGTGGCTGTGGAAAAGCTCTCGTTGGCGACCAAGGCATACTTGTTGTAGGCTATTAGAGAAAAGTTCACCTGGAAACTCCGGGGAACTCACGTAAACATCAAGTGTAGAGGTACTCCTAGTTTCTCTGCAATGTGAATATGCGCGAAGCTTGGCGGGTTCGCGATGATCGCATCAGCAACAAATGGCTTATGGCCTGATGGTCCATCCAAGGGAGGCGGGTTCTCGTCGATTTCGTTGTCTTTACTTCGCTTATCGAAGCGCGGCGCGGGTCCAAGCCCATCACCAGTCTCTATGGCAGATCTCCAGCAGCCAAGGACGATCTCCTCGATCCCCTTTCTTCGCTTCGTGATCTCTCCACTTTTGAGCGCATCAATACCCGGCATCAAACCCGGGTTCTTGACCATAAAGGCCATAAGCTCGGCTGGGTCGCCGCCAATGTTGAAGAACTCGAGACCGTTCTCTTCGACAAACTTCTGGAAGGTAGCATGTGTAGCGATTCTCACACGGTGGCCATACGTTTGTTTCAGGATCAGGCCCAGAGCAACGAAGGGTTGTACATCTCCTCGCGACCCCACGATCTGGATCACGACGTTCAATCGAGGTGGAGGGGTCTGGCCCGGTAGGCCACCTAGACTAGGAGGAATATAGGCGGGCGGTAGAGGGGATTCAGGCGCAGCACTCTCTCTTAGCTGGTTACGCAAAGCAGGCGCTAGAAAATCTGCCAACTGTCGGCTCGTCTGGTTGATGTTGATGTCGACTCGGCCGTCATCTGTATTGTCATTATGTTAGATACAAGAGCGCAGGCAGGTAACGGAGACGCATGACATCATACCCGTAACAGCAGCCCCGGCGTCGAAACCTGCCTGATGAAGAGAGAATTGATCATGGAATTCGCTATAAGCCGGAGGGACGTCCTCCTCTGCGCCAAGTTCGGGGTCCTCAGGCATAAGACTGGCGTTGTAGTTCTCGGTCACTACAACTTCTGGAGCGTCGCCGAATGACGTACGACGACGAGGGGCTGATGGGTTGCCGCCATTTCGCAAGGCGGTCTTCTCGTCGACGATCGTCATGGTTAGAAATTGGACTGATTAGGATACCATACGGAATAGATATATCAGAGTGCGACCACTGGACTTGAAGTTGTTTAAGTTAGGTAGGTAGATATCAGGATCCACGTCCCGGGTCGAGGAGGGGAATGGCTAAGGAGGGGTATCATATGAAGTAGAGCAAAATGTCGAAGCTTGGTATCACAAGGAAAGTTGGAAAAAGTGGTATGCGACGTGTAATTGTCTATTACCTAGGTTAGGTATGTAGAGATACTAGTTGTAGACATTGGACGTATCACTTTTGTCCAAGGTAGTATAAAGTCATGCGTCAATAATCAGAATGTGAAGCAAAGCAAGGTACTTGTTAGGTTAGCTGTCGCCGACATGGAAACGCCAAGCAGGGGTGACAACATGCATGTAGGTAGGCAACTACCTGAGCTGCTAGGCTGCAGCATTCTGGAACTGGGTCTGCTTGCAGCTGACCAACCCACAGCCGCCCGCGATTGCCCGCAGTTTATGGGGCTGACTATTCCGTAGAACCGCTTCTAGGGGTCCGGTAATGAATAGCGTTTCGGCTGCGATTTTCGCATACCAAACGATCCCCGGGCCTCATGAGCGAGAGTCCTTATTGTCACGGTATCACATGTGCAAAGAGGCAAGGATGTCGGCATGCGGGTATGCGCCGCTATATATCTGACCTCGCTGCCTAAATGTCCTGCCATGTTAGAGGTGAATTGGGAGCAGAGATTGCGCGGCCGTGTTGTTTGACTAGGAAACGTGAAGGAGCTCTGAGCTGAAGCGCGATGTGCTGGTTGGCTTATGGCTTGTGCGATAGTTCAAATGGGGAAAGGTGTGATCGAGGAGGGGCACTAGGTACATGCAGTACCAAGGAGGAAGCCTCAAAGATTGACGATTTCATTTCGTGGCTGTGCGAGTCATGGATAGCTCATCTCGGACGGCCTCTCCACTAAAGCCCTTATTATATATTGGAGAATACAGTCATTATTCTGCTGGACACTTGTAAAAGTTTCAGGAGAAGCGTTCGAGTTGAAGATGGTAACAGGATAGTAGATAAGGCAGGTATGGAAAGGATCTTTCTAATTTTCTTAATATTCTGAAAACCATACACTCCCCAATATCGAGTCATGCTGAATTAACCTGAAAAAGACCGGTGGAGTCCAAGAGCTCTCACCCCTTGATCACGAATACGACGTTGTCCACATCCATAGAGTAAGCTGCTATTGCGAACTGCTTAGGTACGAGAAGATTAGGCGAGGAGGGAAAGATTAGATTTTGAAGACACCTAAACTCCAGACTATAGTAGGAAGTAGATGGGTCCGATATTAATACCCCGGCCAGGCCCCGAGTCACGTTTCGGGACTGACGCCATCTCCTACTTCTAAGCCCAGAAGATGGCGTCCCGGTCTGTCTATCACGCCGCCTCTTCCATCGGGATCGGATGGAACCCCCCTTAAACCCGTCAAAAGCCGGATGAAATACATGAACTACCTAAGGTAGCATCAATCCCATACTCACGGTGACACAACATCTAAACCATCAAGATTAAGTAATATCTGTCTTAGGTCGTAATGATCCAGGATGACCAATCTTTTGGTCTCTTATGGCCTAACGGCGATGAGGTTGTTTGACATTGCCGATTTCTAAAGATAGAGCCTAGTATGGTTTTGGCGAGGTATAAGTAGGAGACGGGGTAGCTATCTTGTTGGAGGAGTTTCACCTACCACCACATCTATATATCCATCCGTATCTAACCTAGAGAATCATTAGTCAATTTTGACTAACCAACACCATGTCTCCATTCGGATACAGCACGACGTCCGAAGAGCTCACCGCGGCCTTCGCAGACAAGATCAAGGGGCGCACATTCCTCGTGACGGGCACATCAGCAGGCGGTCTCGGCGCCAACGCGACCATTATGCTCGCTCGCGAGAGCCCAGCCCATATCATCCTCGTCAGCCGAACCAAGGTCAAGGTCGATCCCGTTCTTAAGGAGATCGCAACCGTCAACCCCAGCGTCAAGACCACATTCGTGACCTGCGAGCTGTCTGATTTCGACTCGGTGCGAGGGGCCGCGAAGCAAATCAACGAGGACCCCTCGATTCCGAAAATAGACGTCGTCATCAACAACGCAGGCGTGATGGCCCTGAAGGAGTACAAACTCGACAAGCAGGGAAACGAAATGGCCCTCTCGTCGAACCACTTAGGCCACTTCCTCCTGACGAACCTCATCATGCCCAAGATCCTCGCGGCCGGCCCCGGCGCCCGCATCGTCAACGTGACGAGCACGGGTCACGGCCTAGGACCTTTCCGCTTTGACGACTACAATTTTTCGGGGGGTGCCAAATACAACGGCTGGGACGCATACGGGCAGTCCAAGTCTGCCAACATCCTATTCACGGTCGAACTATCGCGGCGTCTGGCATCAAGAGGCGTAAAATCCTACGCTCCTCACCCCGGCATCATCTGGGGTACGGGTCTCGGCACCCACCTGGACGAGAACGACTACGCGAAAATGAATGACGTCGCGATACGCAACACCGGCCGGGGCTTCGAGATGGAACCGACCAAGACGCCGTCGCAGGGCACGGCTCCGCTGCTGGCGGCGGCGCTGGATCCGAACTTTGACGATAAGTCCGGATCGTACGTGAGGGACTGCCAGGTCATTCCAGCGCGGGAGTACGCTCTCGATCCCGAAAACGCCCGCAAGCTGTGGGAGCTGAGTGAGAGTCTAGTCGGGCAGAAGTTTGACCTGTAAACCACCACGTGGTGTAATCCCACGAGAAGTTGAAATGAAAAGGATACCACTATTGAAATTGAATAGCTCCTCTCTGGTTTATGTGCCAATAAAAGAACTCATCTTACATGGTTTCCTCGTGTTGCGGTCCTTGCTATGTAGTCTTCATTAACATCCTAAAGCGCTACCAGGTGGTCCAAGATGCAGTCAGCCCCTTGCTTCCACTACTTGCATCCGTTGTCGGTTTTGGTATGGTACACATTAGTTAGACCGTGAAGGGTAAAGATGTCGAATGAAATGTATTCTCTGAAATATAAGTAGGAAGCAAGAGGCATTAGTTATCACCCAGCTATCACTCGCAACCAGGACGTTATCTTGACGCGAAAACACATTACTACTACCCCGAACCAGGAGAACGGTCTTTCAATCGCATAACGCCATATCAAGGCAACGGAATTTTTCGCATGAGCCTACCAAATTTTCATATGGTACAAAAGATATCCGCTAGAAACCAAGGCTCGATTCTAGACTTGTAAATTATCCGACACTCTATCGATGTCGATATTTTCTGCCTCCATGACTTGCCCTCTTGTGCGCCCAGTCGAGAGTCGCAGTCGTTTTTCTTACCGCGCCGTCTCTAGTGCTTGCACAATACTGATGCGTAGTAGGAACTTCATCGACATAGACCGTTTAGCTCGAGAATCGTCGGGTGATCTTGGCAATGACTGGAGAATTTGTCAGTACCACGCTTCTAGGAACCCAGGTAGTTGTAGGAATTGGAGCATACTGTGTAAGCCAACGACGCTAAATATGAAGACCAGAGACAGAACCAAGACAACGACGGGGTCGACCTTCAAGCCGGGAGATTCATCCGTGTAAAGTCCTAGACAATAATTAACACCAAGATCTATCGCGTTATGACCCAACCTCCTTTCACATACTCAACATCGTACTGCTGCTTCCTCCAGCGCCAGCGGCACGTGTACTACTAGGCCGGGCATTGGCGATCTTCTCCTTCTGGTCGGCGGCAGCTCGTCGTCGGATGGCAGTTCGGGCACCTCCCGGGGGAGCAGGGGATGAAGGACGGCCGGTGCTCGCGCCGGTAGCAACGGGCAAGTTGACGGGAGAGGCTGGCCGCGGAGAAGACTATACGCGATTTGTTAGTATATCTGGATTGAAGACTGATTGACAAGCAGTCATCAATGCGAGTCGCGGACAGAATGGTCAACATTGTCTTAAAATTGCAGTGTACCAATTGCGACAGATCAGTCATGAATCAGGAAATAAACATACCATCTCGAAAGGAGAATGATGCTGAAATACAGATGGAAATTGAAAAAAAAAAAAAAAAAATCTCTCCTTTGCCGATTAGATGCAGTATGATAAAGGAAGGAAAATGGAAGATGGAGTCGCGTGTGGATGGAATGGCTCAATTTCGATGCTGTCTCCAAAAATCCGGGGTTCAATTGAGGCCACGATTTTGGAAATTTTGGAAAGCTTGGGCCCACCTTTTTGACATAGGGGGTTTGGAAATTTCCTTTCTCCGATGTTCCGATGTTCCGTGTATTATGTAACTAGTACTCAAGTACTTCGTATTATAGGTACCGAAGTGTACCTCCAGTTAGTAGAAGACCCACAGCAGCTTAAGCCACATTGAAACCTTCGTCTTTATCAGATGTGAAATCGCAGATCCGACTGCCCCACCATACTACGATGGTCCTTTTATAGCTCAGTTCACAGGTCTTGATGCGGGTGGGGTTGATGTACTTTAGCACTGACGCGTCGCAAGTTATCTCTCAGATCAGTTTGTAATCATACAAGGCTAGCCAACGATCCAGGTTATGATCTACTCTGTCGTCTCAGACACCTCTTGATTTCTAGCAAATGCGAATGCTATATATGATATTCTGAATACCCCTCCCGAGCCGTTCCCATCTTCTCATATTCAACGTCCTACGGTCTACATACAATACGAGCTTCCAGTCCTATTGGCATCATGGATTTTGACTGGTCGACCCCCTTCCCGGAAGGTGTCATATCCTTCCTTGACACCGATCTGTATAAGCTTACCATGCAATGTGCCGTTCTTAAATACTATCCTGACATAGCTGTAACATACGCGTTCACGAACCGAACTCCCGAAAAGAAGCTATCACGCAAGGCCTTCTCATGGCTCTGCAAGCAAATCAGCAGTGAGTGTCTCTAAGCAAACAGCCATGCGCTCGTAGACTGATCTTGGTCTTTCATCCTAGAGCTCGGCAATATCTCGTTGTCCGATGATGAGCTACGATATTTGAAGACACATTGCAAGTATCTATCGCCTCCCTATCTAGAGTTCCTCAAGGAATTCCGCCTGAAACCTCGCGAGCAATTAAACCCAACCTTCCATCCCGTTGGACCGGACACGGGGGCCGAAGACGAGCTGGGCGATATCCATATCGACATCAGGGGTAAATGGGTAGACACTATCCTCTACGAAATCCCGCTTCTTGCCCTGACGTCCGAGGCGTACTTCAAATTCATGGACACGGACTGGAACTACGATGGCCAAGAAGAGAAGGCTTACCATAAAGGCGTCCAGCTTTTGGAAGCGGGGTGCATACTATCGGAGTTTGGAACCCGTAGACGTCGAGATTACCATACTCAGGCTTTGGTATTTCGAGGCTTGGTAAAGGCCAGCAAAGATGCGCAAAAGCGCGATTTACCAGGCAAGCTCTCGGGTACTAGCAACGTCCACCTTGCTATGCGCTTCAACTTACCGCCGGTGGGAACCGTGGCCCACGAGTGGTTTATGGGTATCGCAGCAATCACGAACGACTACGTTAAAGCCACAGAAGAGGCGTTGCGCCGTTGGATCGGCTGCTTCGGAGAAGGCGTGTTGGGGATCGCATTGACGGACACCTTCGGTACTCCAGCTTTCTTGAAGGCTTTCAGCAAGCCCATTGATTATCTACCCGACACGCCGAACATACCGCTGCTAGACGACGGTAGCCGGCCTACGAGGTCGTCTCGAACCTATGCTGAAGTCTATGCCGGCGTGCGACAGGATTCGGGTGACCCTGCGAGTTTTGTCAAGATGATGCGTGACTTTTATGAGAGTCAGGGCATCAAGGATAAAAAGACGATTGTGTTCTCCGACTCGCTAAATATTGAGAAGTGCATCGAATACAAGCGTATATCCGAAGAACAGGGTTTTCAGCCAACCTTCGGCGTGGGAACTTTCCTAACTAACGACTTCGTCCAACTGAGCACGGGAAAGAAGTCGGTCCCTCTGAACATTGTCATAAAGCTAAGCTCGGCCGCCGGGAATCCTGCGATCAAGATTAGCGACAATATCGGGAAGAATACCGGCGACTCTGCGAAGGTCGCCGAGGTCAAGCAGCTTCTGGGATACGTCGAGAAAGAATGGGCTGGAGGAGATGAAACTTCGAGATGGGGGAAAGCCGATGACGCCGCTAACCCGTAAAATGGTTGATGCGACGAACTATGTCGCGGACCTTCGCCTATGAGTCAGATTCATGGATGGCTCGTTGCTGGTATACTCGGAAGGATATGACCTAGCTACCCGGTCAGCGACATCTGAATCACGTTCGCGCGCCGTCTGAACGTGCCCTTTCGGCGGACTCCCATGTTGGATACCATGATAAGGTAGAGTAGCAGAAACCCCTTACGATGAAGGTGAACCGATCACCAATCTGATTATTCAATGGACTCTTTTGGGCATGATATTTCATTGGGAAGAACCTAGGAGCTTGTAGGCAGTATGGCTCATTGCATTCTCGGGTAGAATAGCATCGAGCTATGAAATGCGGTATCGCCAGTGCGCTTATGGCGCTACTTCGTAAACTTCTACTTATAAACCTAACTGAGCAAAAGTCAGACTTCAGTTTCGGCGCCAACTTAGTAAAGCACTGGTCTTCTAGGACCATAGTTTGTTTTGAACTCAGTCTATCTAAGTAGATAGCAATATGTGAAGCTTAACGAGGACGGCTTCGCTTCTTTCTTCTACTTAAATACGCGAGGACGGCTGCTCTTCTTTCTTCGACTTAGATACGCCTCCTTTTTCCTTTTCTCGCTTGAAGCTCTCTAGGGCTTCCGTTTCCCAGCGATGGCTCGATTCGCATTCACCCTTACATGGATTTCTGCTTTTATATCCATCGCATATGGAGCATTTAGCACATCATCCAAGAATAATGTCGTCGTTTACTATGTAAGGACCCATCTTCTACCATGTCCCGGCTGCTAGCAAAACTGACACTTGCCACAAACGCAGGGCCAAGGACCGAATCAAGCCTCTCTAGGGACGTACTGCTCCGACCGAAACATAGACGTGATCGTCCTATCCTTCGTCAACATATTCCCCGCGCAAGCCAATAGTTTCCCAGGCATTAACTTCGGTAACCAATGCGATTCTGCCGTATACCCAGGTCCCGGGTACAGCGGCGTCGATAACGCTACCAATAACGCCCTGTTCAATTGCCCCAACATCCAAAAGGACCTGTACATGTGTCGGCAGACGAGCAACAAGAAGATCCTGCTGTCCCTCGGCGGCGAAATCCCACAGTACCAGCTCTCGGGCGCCACCGACGGCACCAACTTCGCCAACGTGCTGTGGGGGCTTTTCGGTCCCAAGACCACGGCCTGGGTCGACGCTGGCAAGCCGCGGCCTTTCGACTACAACGGCGTGGAATTTTCGGTCGACGGCTTCGATCTCGATATCGAGCACCCGCCGACGGACAGCTGGGCGGGCTACATCGCCCTGGTCCAACAACTGCGCGCCAACTACGGGTCCGCGGCGGGGGTCTCGTACTTCGTGACGGCGTCGCCGCAGTGCGTTGTGCCGGACGCCAACCTGCAGGGCGTGCTGCAGCAGGCCATCTTCGACATGCTGTTCGTGCAGTACTACAACACGCCGCAGTGCAGCGCGGCATCGTGGGTCGGCGCCAACGCCGACTACACGCCAGGCGGGCCCGTGACGACCGGCGGCTTCACGTACGACACCTGGACGTCGTGGCTGTCGAGCACGCCCAGCAAGGACGCCAAGCTGTTCATCGGGCTGCTGGGGTCGAACGCCGCGGGCTCGGCCAGCTCGATGCTGACGGTGCCGCAGGCGCGGAATATCATCGACGCGTACTACTACCGGAGCAACTTCGCGGGCGTGAGCATCTGGGATGTCACGTATGCCGTGAGTTATTCGTATGACGGGTTCAATTTCTACCAGAATATGAAGAAGGCGCTTACTAGCTCGTCGACGGATGCGAGATTGTCTTGCGTGGTGAGTGACTGACCTTTCTACCTCCTTGACTTGTCTTACTCTTCCTAAGATAGGAGAGAAATGAAGAAATGAAGAGAAGTAAGAATAGTTTGCTGACCTAAGACTTTCGCCACCGCTCAATAGGCCCCGGCAAGCTCCTCTACCACCACCGCCAAGACGTCGACGACTCCGGCCAAGACGTCAACGACAACAGCCGCTCCCACGGCCACGCTGCCGGTCTCTACCAATAACTAGTGCGGCAAGAGTCTAGGTACGCAGTGTGCGTCCGGCCAATGCCGCAGCCAGTACGGCTACTGTGGCACGGGAAGCACGTACTGCGGTACGGGCTGCTAGGTCGAGTACGGGAGACTAGATGGGATAAACATAAACATAGATCTCCGTTATGCTGGGAGTATAGAGAGAGGAAACGTAAGATGTTTTAGGAATGAAAGAAGATCCCTCGACGTGGTTTTGAGCTTGGTATAGAATGATTAGCGGAATCAAATTTTGCTGGGGTATATTTGAATGCTGGAAGATAAACCTGGCCAGTTCATGTACCTTTTATAGGAACTTGCAGGATAAACGGTGTTATGGCTATATTTATTTTTACACATGTGCCCAGGATCCTAGATGTGTTAATTACCTAGGTATTAGAATCGAAGTAAATACGCATTTGTTTCGATACCCTTTTCCGTGGTAGGCTGCAGAAGATTTTGTAAACCTTGTGACTCGTTTCTTATTTACGGTACTCATTTCGGAGCTGTTTGTAGTGTTTCACTCTAAGGATAGATTGATTTAAAAGCTCATCTCTTAGTAAGTACATTCCATACAAGCTGCAACTAACTGGAATATCGATGTTCATTTTGGCTCGGTACATATTTATGGTATAAACGGTGTATTTTCCATGTCAGGGTTCTGCCTTACCGGCTCTTAGCTATCTTCCAGTGGTTTGGCCATGATTAAACGCACGGGATATCGCTGACAAAGTCATCACTTGTCAATCATCAAAACTAAATTTCAAAATCCAAGAATCCTAGTGAGTGGCGTAGGAGTATAAGGTACCTAACGTATAAGCCAGCTCACTAACATCAGCTAGGATAAATATCGCGACCAATACCAATAATCGTGATAGTTGAATCGTACAATCGCCGCGACACGCCCACTGCTCCGAGCAAGTGTATATCGGCAACAGCAATTCAATTTTTGAAAGGCACCTGTAGTATTCGCATTATTGGAGATGGCGACATCAAGATCAAAATATTTGTAATAAATCCTGTAATCGTTGCAACATAGTAAGATAAGGCAACCAGGTCCTTGCAATGGAATACGGTTGCAAAGAAGAATGATACTATCCAGGTCACGAGAAATACTATTAATATTAAGTTAACAATTAGGAATTGTTGGTTGACATAGAAAATTCTACTCTGCACAACCCATTCTTGGATTCTTCCTTTGTCAGTTTCCGTATCGCCGTCATAAGTAAAGGATGAGAAAAAGGACTCGTTAGTTCCGTGTCGAGTTCCGTTTCTAGGGTTAAATAGCCTCCACCCCTCCCACGAAGCCAGATCAGTCTGAAACAACTCTATTTCGATTAAGGCGTGATGGCTTCGTCTCAGAGCATGATTGCCGAACGGGCAGCCACAGTCGCAACCCATTCGAATCGGCTTGACAGTTATCTCTCCAAAGAGGATGTGCCGCACCCGTCGTTCGAAGCTGATGGCCTAGGCGATCTTAAATTGCCGTCCGACATTGAGCAATCCCGATCCCGTAGTATAGTCATTGAAGCAAGCCAGGAACTCAATGACCTTCTCCAGGGGCCGAGGAATATCCTTTTCAACCATGTAAGTGCTACCTTTTACTGTTAGAGCAATCCACAGCAGCTAATGTCCTAGCATAAACGATTGCTCTATCCGAAGTTCCTCTCGCACTTTGATTTGTTCCACAAAATACCTGTGGATGGGTAGATCACGTACGAAGACCTTGCAGCCTCTGTCGGTGTTGATTGTGCCACACTCCGTCGTATCCTGCGCTTCGGCATTGCTTTTCGCGTTTTTGCCGAGCCTCACCCAGGGGTCGTTGCACACTCCGCTGCCTCTAGGCAAATTGCAGAGGATCCAAGCATTGCCGACTGGGTCGGTGCGAACGTAGATGATATGTGGCCGGCAGCAGAAAAGGTCGTGGATGCGCTAGCCAAATGGCCCCTGGCCCAAGAGCCCAACCAGACTGTAGGTAAGAAGCGTCTCCGATCTTGATCGCCGTTGCTGACAATACCCACGGCAGGGCTTCGCAATGGCTAATCTGACATCCAAGTCCTTCTATACCCAACTCTCTCAGGGTCTCGAGAGAACACGGCGTTTCGGTGGTGCAATGGGCTTCTTCACAACGGGACTTGGATACTCCTTACATCACTTGACCGATAACTACCCCTGGAACTCACTCGGTCATGGCACCGTCGTCGATCTAGGGGAATCTCACGGCGAAACTGCATTCGCTCTGGCTCGGAACTACCCAGATCTTCACCTGGTTGTACAAGAGTTACCCGATGTGATTGGAAACTCTAAAGAGCAGCCCGGCGTAAATGTCAAGTTTATGGCCCACGACTTCTTCGAGGAGCAACCCATCAAGAACGCCGATGTCTATCTCTATCGCTGGATATTCCATAACTGGCCTGACAAGTATTGCGGCAAGGCTCTAGCGCCGGCTCTTAAGACTGGTTTCCGAGTTTTCATCATGGACTCTGTTATACCACCTCCCGGTGTGCTCCCCAACAGTCTGGAACAAAAGTTTGGGTAGGTGCCTGTGGCGCTGATTGTAATTGGTTTTGGTGTACTTCGTACTGATAAATTTTAGAAAGCTAGGGACATCACAATGCTCGAGATGGGCAACGCCAATGAACGTTACCTTGACGAATGGAAGGCTCTATTGAACAAGCGGATCAAAGGTTCGAATTCATAGGAATGCAACAGCCATCGGGCTCTAGTCTAGCTATCCTCGAGGCAACTAGGGGCGGTTGAGGTAGGAAATCATTTCGATAGAATTATCTCTGCGACATCTGGTAGCCTGGCAATAATATAGTTACCTATAGCTGATTGTCCGAAATTGATTATCAATCATGAGGCACGTGGACGTATTGATTGACTAGAACGAGGCAGAACCTCGTGTTAGACTTATGATACTAGGTGTATGTTCGATGTAGAGGGTAATATGTGGTTGGAGGGAAAGGTTTTATGACTTCCTTTCGAGGTATCGTGGCATTCGTCCCGTGTCCCACTCACATCACCGAATGGATAGGATATGGGGGTAATTGATGTCGAAGCTGGTAATACTAGATACGCGATCTTCTGTTTAAGTGAGGGGTGGCACAATTACCCCCTTGGCTATTGTGGTAGCCCGAAAGCGAAGTAATATGCTGTAATATGCTGTGCTATGCTATACATTGACACCCAAGACCTATGCGCATAATGACGAGAGCCTAGTTTTGAGCATATCTCCATTCCTTCTTTACGTTGCTTCTGTGACATCTTCTATCGTTTCACTTAGATTATTGTCACTCTGAGCTGCCCATTCTGTCCGTGATGGTTCTTGACAGCCCACTGTCTTGTATTCTAGTTCTCTGGGAGTGGCCTTCAATCATAACGCTATCACTTTTGCGAAGGTAAATGTCCTTAACTTGCTTACAAAGTCCTGTAGAGTAAAAAGCGGCGGCTACAAACATTTTGAGCGTTATCACACGAATACGACCTAATGATATCAACTATTCTACCTCATCCAATTTGACATTTGGTACACGGCGGTTTACTACGCCAAGGTATCTTACGGGCTAGTTATCTAGATAATCTCTGTCATCGAATGCAGCCGCCTTCCTTGTAGGTTCTCGCCTGCATATGGGCTCTTAGGCGTGACGCTAATTAGCCGAGATAGACTGCATCAAAACTCTTACGTCACTTTTCCAGCCCTGTGCGTTATGTGTGTTTGTATGTAGGGATATCATAGGAACTGTTTAGACTAGGGAGTGCAACCTCATATCAGATATGTTTAGAATTGCCTAATAGTTGTTGCAAATGACTGATTCATTTGCTTACTCACACCATCTCATTTCGACCAAATTAGCATGTGAACATTTACCGGGATAAGCACACCTTCCTTTCTAGCTTTGCTTGTACTTCGTAGTTGATGCCTTAACACCGAACTGTGGACTTTTCGGATATAGACCGAGTATAGTCCAAGTGCTTATCGTGATAGATTGCATGCTCTACACCCTTTTTTTCTTACCCCCCTTACATTGCAATTTACGTGGGGTTTTGAAATGATGTATCGCTTGATTCTAAGCAGGTGAGGTAATGAAAAAAAGTAATGGAATAATGTGTATTTGCACGCTGCACTACCGATAATCAGATCCGTAATCATGTCGGTGTCTTGCCGTATCTAAAACGGGGGTCCTAGAGATGGAGGCTCTGCTATACTGCCTCATCTAGGACATCTTACTCTTTCCGATACGGCTGGATCAGTAAGGCTTTCCGGCGAGGCTTCGCGTTCAGCCACTCACGGGTATCTAGTTGGTTGCTAGACGCCTGTTACCAGTACTGTAGGGATCTAGAATTATAGAGAGTAGAAAACAAGGGTTTGTATTTTTCTAGAAATCTTTTCTCCCAACGCTCACGGCCTCCTCCACCAAACCGGTTAGCTGGTATACTATACTAAATTGCATACAAGCTTCTATCTTCAACCACTGCAATGTGGGAGTCTTCACTGGTCTTTGAATATCTTTTCTCAGCTTTTGTTTGCTTCTTCGCCGCTCTTTCCTCCAGCTTTTCTCTCTTTCTCTCGGCCCTGGACTTCAAGGACAATTTGCTGGCAGGCCCAACGAGAGCTCTGCCGGAATGTCCTACGGTAAGAACTGAGATAAAAAGTATCATGGGTAAATAATCGAGAGCATAAGAATATCCTCTTGGAGTGGGACCGGATTAGAAGGTGTGATTCCATCTGCAATTTCTACGATTCGACATATGATAGGGTCTGCAAATTCTCAGAAGGAAAAAATAGTAAAGCATCTCATATACTCACTGATACGAGAGCTAAAACGACGGAGAGCATGATCTGAAGAGACCTCCAACTTCTTCTCTGCTGTCTATCCGTCATAATCTTCTCGGGGAAGTTTGTCTTCGCCCGCCTTTGGAAGGTGATTATGAGTACCAAGAAAATGATGATGTAGAACCCATCCCAGCTAGATAGATGTCGAGTCCGTTAGGCTTACGTTCGATCCCGCGCCCGGAGATGTCATAGTGCCGTCTACAGCTTGAATTATTAACATGACGACGTCAGCCCACACGAAGTACTTGGCAATCAACACGGGTTCAATCCCCCAAATCCTATGGTCGGGCAGGAAGAACCAAGCCAAGCGTACAAAAATCATATATACGAACACGTTGATCCATGAGGGAACAAAATCTGCCAGCCGGTTGCGTAACCAGTCTATTGCTGATTACGAGCACCGAACGAGTGTAAAATAAATGCTACAGTATCCGAGAGGCCGCCCATAGTCGGAACCCATGCATACCGCTGATTTCAACGTGCCCAGGAAATGTTCAACGTGGCATGATTCGATATCGGAGGTTTTTTTCTTGCCCTATAAAAGATGAAGGCTTCGATGATGTGGATGATAGTAAAAACCCCAAAAGCCACGGCCACAGCAACTGCAGGAGCAAATTGGGGGGTTATATGAGTTACATATAAGCACGTGGCCATTCGGTCCCGGGATGGCTGTCGTGCATCCCGGTGAGCCGTTACCTTCCCCGGCTTCGTAGGTATGGTCATCACGTGGAACGAGCTGCGTGGCTGATGTGATCAATAACCGGTACTCCGTGGAGAATTGGATCTGGGCGTTTGTGCTGTTCGAAAGGGGCAACTGTGGTCCAACCTGAAACGTATGCAACTTTCGAGATTGTGATGTATGCGTAACAACGTATGATATGTCGGTGAGAGGTTTAAAATAAACGTGGAAAAAATAGGGGGCTAAGTTTAGGTGACCTGCAATGCGAAATGCAACCTGTATGTAGGATGTCGTGTAGCCCGACGAAGCTCGGGATGCCGGTTACAAGATCTCGGAGCCGGAGTCGGGTTCGGGTGGACCGTTAGTCTCGACGCGAAAAAAAAAAAAAAAAAAAAGATAATTTGCGAACCACTTTCGCTACCACTATGCATCGTGAGATCAACCGGGTACATATACCTAATGTTCAATTATATTTATTTCAAGTATACACGTAAAGACGTAAAGATGAGGCATTGCACGACTCTATTATACTTGGGATTCGGGATAAGATGGCGTCGTGAACATGGGAAGTTACAATAAGCATTAAGCTCCACGTGCAACACTCATAGCATGGCTCTTGAGACATGGATGTCGTGGTGTTTCTCTCGATTCTACCTGGGCACCCCGACTTTTAGCAACGGGAACTATTCCGTAGAGAGGCTAGGCAAAAATAGCGTGACGAACCAAACGAATAAGGCTTGTAGGGGCAAAAAAAATAGCGTCGCCTTGAGGCTCAGGCAAGTTAAGATGCCGCGAGTAGAACCTAGAGTCCGAGTTCCCCGCCCTGCTAGTATCTCATACAAGAGAACCCCCTGCTTAAATTGTAGAGGGATCTCGTCTAGATTCGGCGATCACAGGACTAGGTAGTGCCGTGATACAACAGAAGATATTTTAAGCAGTTCGAGAGCGAGATAGACAAGCGAGAAAAGACAAGGGATACAGTTACATAGTAGATTCAATCATCGAATCACTTGCAGGCTGGAAACTGGATGTGGATCCTCATTATCGCCTACCTAGGTTAACCTAGGGTAATCCCCACGCCGAAGAAACTGAGACGTCGAGGTCGCTGGTACCGCATGTAACTACATAAACGATAGAAAAGTTGGTGAGATGCAAAAGACTTCCTCGACCATTAAGATTCCAGGCATCATGATATCTAAACGTCTGATAGTAATCATGAGGGGCTCTTTGCAAAAAGGTTCGTCAACTAATTACTATAGTCGGCAGGATACCGTAATGGCTGCTGCATCGAGACAGGCCCCCCCCTTTTTTTTTTTCCGTTCTCACGTTGTTTGCATTAGCACCTTGGCGCCCTTTCAGGGTTCTGGACTTTTTGCTGTAGTGGACCACGGCACCCTCCTTCGGCACCCAGTTTAGTGGTGTGGTCAGTGTGGTGTGGACGTGGTGGTGGACATGGTGGACGTGGACAAGAACAGACGTGGGCGGTTGCCAAGCCTTGACAAAACCCCCCCGCCTTGCCCCAATTCCAGGTCTCGGCGCCCAGAAGGAAAAGCCAACCTTCTTCTTCTCGCTCGCGATATGCGATACTGTGGCATTCTCCCAGGGATCACCTGTGGCTCTTTTGTTGTTATTCGTCGACGACCTTCACACCAGTCTCTTCGTTACCTTCTCGTTACAGCCCACCTCGCATTCGTCTCATTCGTCTCCCGGAGCTCATGATAAAGTCACAGCATTGCATCGCGCTGGCGAGCTGCCTAGTGCTTTCGGAGTGCCTATGCCTTGTCTTTTCTTAGGTACCTAGGTATGCTCAAGAACATATCCTCATTTCCCAAAAAGGTGGTTACCGGATCAAAACCTTCTTCCGCCATCTCTTGGAAGCCATTTGAGTAACATGTCTCCCTTTTGGCTGCATTTTTCCTCCGTTCTTCGTTTCTACTAGTCTCCAGCCCTTACGTTTCAAGCTTCAAGTAAAGCTGGCTGTTGGTCTATAAGACGACGATATTGCCAAGCGTCAAATGTCAGATATCAAGGTCAAGGTCACAGCAAAGTCAAAGATCAGGAGTCAAATCAAGCAAAGGTCAGGATTAAAAGAAATCTTTGCATCGCAAGCTAGCGCCGTGATGCTCCACTCCCCCTATCTATCCACCTATTCGCTTACCCATGCACCCATGCACCCATGCTCCCACGCTGGCTTCCAGAAGACTCCGGAGCCCGACAACCTATCCCCTACCTAGGTACAAGGTATGTATCCACCCACGCCGAGCATGGCGACAGCTAGCCGTAAGCTGCGGAACGGCTTCGTCACTGGTCTCTTGGCTTCCAAAAGGGACATCGCGATCCCTTTCCGAAATTGGGAAGTGCCATTCAGCACCGCAAGATTACGTACAGTGATGTTATACCCCTAATGCCCACAAGGAGAATTTTCTGAGACGAGCGAAATGTCCGGCGACACAACTACGTCCGCAGCATGAGCATGAAATTTATGTCTTCTCGAAACACTGGGCGTGAAAATCCGGTCAGGTTTTTGACTCGTCGCGTCGGTAAGCCAACATTGACTCTTCCCCAGATGGCTCTGCCAGTCTGCTACCATATCATCCGGTTCTTGAGGGGACCCTGGATTTCTTCTACATACCGGCACTAATACACACCTAAACCACCCCGAACCACACAAACCCTGCTGCAGATCCGCTTAACGGCTAATAGGTTAGCTCGTTGTATTCTCACTCGCTGCCCCTCGAACTTCATGATGGGTAACCAATACCAATGCTTCACGTATCGAAAATGGGACTTCCCAAACAATTGGAGCAGGCATCGCACTTTTAACATACTCTTTATTTATTTCCAAACTGCTGGTACCTCGCCTGTTCGCTGCCGAGAAGAAAAGGCTTTATTAGAACCTTGGCGGTTTAGTGGCCAGCCTATTTCGACGTTGGACCGTTGAACAGAAAGGCGAAACGCATCTCGGGCTGCAGCCGTGTCATTGGGCGGTCGTACCTTGCGATTGCAGATCTTATTACAAGAGTCATAAGAGAAAGCATCTGCCAATGTCTGCCTGACAGTCAAATAACCGGAGAGCCTAGATCAAACTTGCTGCGTCTGGGGCCTTGCCAGTGCCTACGCTCGCGCAGCCGGTGTACTGGTCAATCGTTTCCCCCGCCTGGTCGGACCCCAACCCAGGCAAAAACGTCCACTGGAATCCCCCAGTGCAAATCAGCAACGAGCGTTGCTCACTACTCGATTTGTAGGCAGCCCAAAGCAGAACGATTGTTGGATCCAATGGCTATATTCGGCTGCACCCGAGTCGATCGTCTCTCGTTGCTACCTCACTCCCGTTTCCTCTCAGTCTAAGTTCCGACTACCGGCGTAAGTGGTACGGTAGTCACAAAACGTCACTCTCAGTCCGTGCCGAGAAGTAGGTTTGGGAATATCCTGCTACGATATTAAGCCACGGTTGGAAAGTGGGAAACGGAGTAGTATTTTCCCTCTCGGTCGCCTCTTTTCTTGCTATCTCGGGACCCCTGACGGATTGCGAGGTCTGCGAGCACCTTCGATAACGTCAGTGGCTTTCCAGCAAAATAATTAGGGGACCTATCTCGCAGTCGCAGCGGTGGCGCCCTGCCATGGGGACGTGGGTCTCGCGAGCTTGACTGACTCGTGAATCGCGTACCCAATATACCTGAAGGCGATACGTACCTCCCAAGCCGCCGGCAAGAGGTTACGGCGCAGGATTTTAGCTCTGACAGGCGTGGTAGGGGTGCATGCAGCCCGTCGTCCAATGAGGCCGGGCCTTCCAAAGACCCCCCCCCCCGGTCCGACCCCGATACGGCTCGCTGTGGTGCGCGTGGTGTACGTCTAGGCTCGAACAGGAAGGCATGATCTCCAGGTGGCATATGACGTGCAGAAAGTCTTGTCTCAGGCAATTTGAGTTCTGTTTTCTGACAAGTCACAGGCGACGCCGCGACCGCTAGGCAGCGTGTGGGCGTTATGTGCAGTGCGTGTGGGCAGCCCGTGTTATCAGCCCGACAGAGATCTGCTATCATGGCGTCTCGTGTCTAATCGATCAGGAACAGTAACACGGGACGACTATACAAGGCAGGTAACCAAATAACCCGACGACATGATAATGTTATAGCATCGCGGCTGGGGTTTGATCCACATATGGCGCCAGATTCGCAAAAACTTGCGGCAATCTTGCTATTGTCACCGTTGTCACCATGTTTACCATTGGGCCACCCTCGTTTCAGCCTATAATGTCGGCAGGATGCGAGTCAGGTGTTGGAGCTTTTCTGTCGTATAGGCCTGAGAAATCGGTAGGTTTTAATTTCAGGCAGGAAACATCGGCTACAGGACACACCCAGATACAAACGCAGACACAATGCAGACACAGAGGGTAAGTTATCGAGTTTCCGTAACGGGGTTTTGTGGCGGCGACGGTAGGATCGATGCCAAGAAAGGGACTTCTTAGCTGTGCCGCTGATCCAAAGAACCGTCCACCTCGTCACGGAGAATGCATGTACTATGTAAATTCCTGAGCTCTCTCCATTGGCCCCGCGGCCCTGTGCCAGGATACGAGTAGGTACCTTCCCACTCCTTTCGTACCCCCTTCAAACCCTCGAGGCGAAGCAAGCCACATTATCTCGAGTCCGCGTACCTTCCTACCCCTGCTTATATGGAGCCCACGGAGGGACTACCTGAATACATCACTTACATCTGCAGGACATCTAGCTCGCCCCGAGCTAATCTTGTTCGAGCTTCGTCTAGTTTGTTTAGTTCGTCAGCAGAGCCCTGCAAAGGGTCGTCTCGGCAAGTCACATCTCCCGCGGGCTAGCCTGCGAATCGCGCAGGCAGCTCCATCGTCAAGGGGGGTTAGTCTTGTCTCTCGATAACCAGCCCCGAAGTTTGTACCTACACCCATATTCAACCAACCCTATCAAGCCGCGTAACAGAGAAGATGGAAGGCTGGCCACCTACCACCTTACCCAATCTGCCCTGCATTCCCAACATAAATCACCCCTGGCCCCTGTGGGTTGATCAGCTACCAGGATGGCCGGCCATTTCGTCATGTTTCTCGAGCCGTAGCTGCTGGCCCACGAGCTGAACCCTCCTCGAGATCGGATACATTACTAGGGGGGCGTCTGTCATCTCGTTACCAGGTTTCGAGCAATCTTCTCTAAGGCTATTTATTCCCCGGCGCTGCTAGCCTTCTCAAACAGATCAGGACATAAGGAATCCATCAGCACTACTGTCTGATCCTCCTGGATCGATATTATAATTATATCACCTTCAGTGTCACTTCATATCGAGAGGTCCACGATGCTCTAAGCCTCTCTCTTATTTATATACACTTTATACGAGGAAACACAAAACGTTTTCGCCCTGTGGTTACATTCAATACCGACCCGTTTCTAACCTTCTAACTGTCACCTCCTACTCCTATTGCTTCTGGTATCGTTGTTATTGTCACTAGCATTACTTGGTGCCTTGCCCTTCATCATGTCAGGAACAGCTTCACCACGCAGCGGTCGACCGCTTACGACTTCATACGTGGATCTGATGAAGCCGGACGAGGACTGGAGGAATCTGCCTGATGCCGCCGAACGAAGAAAAATCCAGAACCGTCTCGCCCAGAGAGCATATCGTGAGTATCTGTTTTACGTAGCTCTTCATAGACCACTCAAAAACTAAGTATTTCAGGACGTAATATGAGGGATCGTACCAAGGAGGTAGAGAGGTTAAAGAAGCAACTGCAGCAGCTCCAGCAGTCGATGAGTTCAGATCCCTCGACTACGCCGCCACCCGAGCACGAGCTCCCTTCCGGCGGTCGGAGCCCGTCTAGTCTAGGAGACTCTCACGCTCAGAACGGCGAAGTAGCGGCCTCGTCGACGGCGCCCAACGGCTCGCGGCGGATGAGTGATTACCTTCAGACTTGGCCTCACGCCTCAGGAGAGCAGCTTCATGGCCTCGGACTATCGACGGACGGAGAGAATGCGCTGGGGTTCGACACGACGTATTTCCAGCAGGTCCACGGTTCCAACGATGTCGTGCCTGATCTTCCCGCCACCACGGGCCGACGAGCCCGCGCCGTTACCTCCTCCGCGCCTGTGCAACACGCCCACCACCTACGAAGTAACAGCATACCCCCGATTTACACGTCTACCTGCCCCAGTCCCATGCCGTGGGGACAAGGTACCGCCGCAGACAGCCATGATGGACTGCGAGTTTCTACCAAGTAAGCTGATTTCCACCCCTAAAAATTCCCAAAATTTTGCTGCTCTCTGTAGCTAACCCCGCTCTGCTCTTAGCTTCAGCGTGTATAACAACGCAGAGGATATGGCCTTGTACCACCCGGAATCAACATACTCACTAGACGAAGGGGCCGTCGCACACAGCACCAACACGTACGCCACATCGCCAGATTCGGACCTAAACAGCCCCGCGAACTGGTCCCCACTGGACCGGAAAAGCAGCGCCACTGCCGGACGGCCTGGAAGCTCGTCGTTACCATCGACGTTTTTGACATCCGTGGACGGCGTGGCGGAGTTACAGCACTCGTTCCCGGAGACGACAGCGCCGCTTCTACACTTCGCCGTAGCGGGCGGTCACATCGACACCCTAAGACTACTACTCCAGCGCTACGATGTCCACGTCAACGGCCGCGACACGGCAGGCTACACGGCGCTACAACGTGCCGTCATGGCCGGCCGCACCGATATGGCGGCCATGCTGCTAGAGCATGGCGCCGTGATAGATGGCGACGACAGCTGGACGGCAGAACTACACGCCAAGATGGAGGGCCAATGATGACCGACCTCATGACCTCATGACTTTCATCCCATGTTTTCGTCTTACATACCCTACGGAGTGTACGTTGCCGTGTCTTTTTTTTTTTCTACCATTCGGGTTTCGAGTTTCTCCGCCTACCACCGCGTTGTACCTAACGAAGGAGTCCGGTGGGGGTCTGTCATATCATATCATGTCATGTCATGTCATGTCACATCTATCTACCTGTACGTTGTGTGTACGTTTTCGACGGGTGGGTTGCGCGTCTGGTCTAAGCCTATATCGACGACGATTGAGCAGCGCGGACTCATTGTACAGCACAAGCTTTTCCGAAGCGCCTTCTTGGCCCTGCATGCACATACACCAATGTGGGCTTCATCGTTCAATTACTTTATGTACAAGGGACCGAAGAGGGGCCAAGCCGGGGTGGTTTAAGATATTTCATGCAGGTCCCTTTTGGAGGGCAGGATTTTGGGGTGTTCATCGGGAGCGGCGTTTCTTCAGGGGGGGTTGTGTGGGTGGGTTCTTTTTTTTATACCCGAGGCATGGGGTCCTTTTTTTCCTCCCTCACGGATTATACAAGCGCTACACAAAACACTTTTTTTTTATCTTGGGAGAGAAAATTAAACCCCCAAACCATATCGGGCCCGAACAGAGAGCGAGGGCTTTACAGAAAGAAATCCTGTTTACTGTTATTCGTTGTTGCTATTGGTTTTTTTTTTTTTTTTTTTTTTGTCATATCCTTCGCTAGCCATTTAGCGAAATTCAAACAACTATTTGATAATTGCTTCTTCGGGTATCGTCAGACGAGTTTACCCTAGCTGTTCTAGGTTTGTTCGATTTGACGTGAGCGGTCCAGGGGTTCCGTGGGGACCGTGTCTAGTGGAACAGGGGGCCCCTACGTCTACGCCGTTCGTTCGGGGTTTGGTTTTGGTGATGCCCATTGCCCATTTCGAGGCCTACTTTGTTTCACACGTCTAAGCTCATCAAAAGTCTTTGGCGATACAGCCGGATGCAATCTTAGGGACTGACTATCTTGTCTAGATGTTTCAATGTTTATCTACCTAAGGTAGGTAGTCTACGGGAATAGGAGCATTGAGACAAGGCCTTGGCAGGGGATAGAATAAGGGTCCTCGGAATTGGCCTTGTCATTTAATCCTGCGCGTCAGAGGCGCGATAGATCTGTCGGGGTCTGTCCGCGATAGACCTGTCTCCCGAGTCTAGAACCCGTTAACTCTGGTGACGAGGCGTGGCCACCAGCTTACCCTTAACGCCATCATCGTCGCCGAGACTAATCCGCAAGCATTGTTTGAAAGATGGCTTTTGAGTATTGATGATGAAAGACACGGCCCGCAGCGGTCCGGCTCGGATCTGTTTATGGAGATACACTCTTTGGTGCGGAAGAGCCCATCGTACACATCGCCGGTTGGATCATTAGAGTACTACAGGATTCCTTGACGTGCATGCAGATATCCGTACAGATAGATGTGCAGATTTCACCTGGTGATCAAACAGCCCCCCAATCGAGCAGCCCTGGTGGAGTCAAGACCAGAGCAGCCCAGTCACATCATTACCTACGTACCTACCTAGGTAGGTATCTACGAGTTCATCTGCGTAATCGTATAGATGTAGCCAATCACATATTTGATCCCACCTTAATCGCTAACGTCTCTGCCGCAATTGTCAACCGCTTCATCACACCCGTCTCGGGCGTATCGAGATTAAAAGGATACGAGAGGCCAACACGTTGGAGTTCGGTACCGGAGTCTAAGAGGTGAAGGAACAAACACCTCCGCGGGTTAATAGAGCAAATCCCGTCCCCGGGGGTTCGAATCCTTTGAATAACACGCATCGATTATTATTAGATCTCTCTTTCTTTCTTTTTTTTTTCTTTTTTTTTTCTTTTTTTTTTTTTGACCCCCTTTCTCTCACTCCGTCGCAACCCCTGTGCCCTTTTTTGTCTCCTCCCTCCACCTCCACGAGCCGTCAAGTAACGTTGATCTGGTGGGACACTTCCACCCCCGGATTTGCGTAGTGTGGGGTTGGATTGAAGGGGAGGGTGACGACAAGGCATGCCGCTCCCCCGAAGTTAGCTCGCTCGGATGGCTCCGCACGCTATTTACGCACGTTTCCTTAAAATCGTGTATCGATCGTTAGTTTTAATCCATGGCGGAACCCCCGAATCGTTGGAATATCTTAGATTTTTGGAGAGGCGCCGTAGCGGGGCGGTACGGCCGCCGATCACTAGCACCAACGAAAACACAATATGATATTTCATCTTACGTTATCCAGCCTATCTACCTTGAGTAGTTCGTCAGCTCTCCTTCTGGGTTCATGATGCTGTAAGCTTAGCTGAGCTTCTTCGAGGCGAACGACACGAAACGAAATAAACTGATGTTCCCGATTCGCCCATCATGCATAGGTCAGTTAATCAATTAAGCTCGCTCTTTTGGGGTCGCACCGCAGATCTGCGGATTGGAGGCACCAGGCACCCATATACTACCTAAAGCTCTGGTATTATTTTTAGACGAAAGCGAGAACGTTCGGTGAGGCCTTGGTAAGAAAAACCACCAAGTTCTCTCATGGCGTGGTTCCAGAGGTATGGACTTACCTCGGCGGATAGGCGTTTAGACCGTGGAGATAAAGATGAAGATTGCGGAGAGATTCAGGGGTCGTACCCAGGGAGGATCGCGTCATTAAATTTAACCTCAGCAGTTCGCCACGTGGGTGTCAAGCTAATCAGCTCCCACACCTGCCCGCTGGTACCCCTGACGAACTCCTCCCAAGTTTTCTATACCTCGTGTTTATTAAACACTAATTAGCCACCAGATCGCAAGGAGAGGCGAGAGGGGCTGGGATGTTAGGGAGGACAAGGGCAAGGGGGCCATTTCTACTTATACGACCCCCAAATTAAAGCTACAGGATTCTTGTCCTACCGATATGTCGTATCACGGCGCCACATTGCACATACACAGCCAGCCTGCCAGCTGAAGCAGGCCGAGATGGCACGGCGTCGCTTGTGCAACTCTCTATCGGGAAGAATATGAGGGGGGAAGAAAGTGAAAGTGTTTCTATTATAGCGACGTAGGTCACCCGAAAGGTTGGGTCTTTGGTCGGACAAGTTGAGCTAAGCAACCCCGGAATTTGCTTCTCAGCCTCATAATAGTAAATACATATCGGCGAAAACCACATGGCAAACAACGTGTTGAGTTAAACCCGTAGCATGTTTTTTCTCGATCTCCTCTTCGAATCGAGCGATCGCTTTTAGTTTCCCTTTTTCTTTCTTTTACGTATGTCCCCTTGCCAGTACGCCACGACCTTGCATGATCCATAATCGCTCGGAAAAAAGGAGAAACAGAGGGAGCGGGGCACCAGACAGGGAATAAAGAGATACCTACAGTTGACAGATCATATCTTGTTAGGGCGAATCCTTCAACCTTTTCGGCTGTACGCAGATTACTTCGGTATCGTATACGCCTTACAACACCATGGGGGCACATAATACAGCCTGATGTCTCGTTAGGTAAGCCACCGTCAACTGAAAAGCACAACTGCCACAACGCCTCGTCTACAGCGGTAATACAGAGCGGTGTCTTAGTGGGGCATCGTACAGAGTAGCACGATTTGTTACTTACATTTGCACTGGTCACAATGTCTATCAATCACTCCAACCTAACTCATGACCTCCCAGAGAAACTCAACCTAAGCCTTTAGTGATAGGGCACAATTGTTCCCAGGTAAACACTTCCAAGGGAAGCTACACTAGTGCGGACCAAGGGTTGCCTTAGGTATCGACGTATGATTATATACGGTTCTGGATAGATGTAACGAGCAAAAATGTAACAGCCAGAGGAAAGCCTACGAGAACGGACTAAACCATTAATTTCACTTCCGCTATTGGCATTTGTATGATGGATTGACTAGAGTTAGAGTATAATTTCGCCATATCACACGTGATCGATTTTCAGCTTCGACTGCTCTGCTGTCTTGAAAGTCATATGTCACTCATGCATTTAAGTAATAAATGAATACGCAAGCAGAGGAGAATTCCAGGGGGGGGGCGGCCCGGACCCGGCAGTATGTAGATTGGGCTTTAATTTTAAGATCCGGACCCTCAAACCTAAAGCCAATTACCCGGGATCCGGTAACCAATATAAATATAATTCAGCACGCGAGGGGTAAGAAATCAGGTATTCGGAATGAGCTGCCTGTTGCTGTAGGTGACCACTGTTCCACTAAAAGGCAGAGGTCCGGTCCTATAGTACACATGTATGCTATATAATATTTCAATACATAACCTATCTTTGGAGTGGATCCACTACACGAGCAGTCAAAGTAATTTGCCAGAGTGCATTTACTATGTGTTGTGATATCGTCAGCATTAACCATGGCGTCAAGCCTGACCAACCTTTGCCCATCTGCCATAGCTGAAACATGTAGGTTAGGCTAGTTGCAAATCCAAAATCGTTCGAAATTTCCTTGAAGTACAACGTACAGGTGAGAAATCTCAGCATGCCCATGTCTTACGAAATATGCAACTCACAAAAGCTATATTTTGAGAACAGATCAGTTCCACTCATATCTTGTGCTTCTGATGCTGAACAATCCGAACTTAACTATAAGATAGCTCACAGTGAACCACAGTTTCCCCTAGTTAGCCGGTAACCAATGGCGGAAACAAACTCAAGTATATTAATATGCCATCATTACGACGTTTATCTGATGGGATTCTTTGCCATAATTGGGTATATATTTTCTGTTGGGGCAGATCGTGGCACATTTCGTCGGTCTCTACTTTTCCTTCTATCCGACGCTCGGAAATCTAGAAACTCTGAGCGAGTCCCGTCCAATCCAAAAGTTGACTTTCTACATGATTGACCAGTTACGCTAACTGACATTCCTGCTGAACTCGCGCACAGAGGGCCCTTGGGAACTATAGCTGTAGTAGGGCTCTCACCTTTGAGGTACACAACCTCTATGAGCATAAGGGGCGCTAGGTATAACCGGGCTGCCATTACAAGAATTTGCGCACGGAATTTTTCAGCTAGTTACATAATCATATATCTTACAAGTAACACTATAATTAACTTGGAGTGTCTGAACTAGCTAGCTAGATCAAGGACGAATAAATCGACATGTTTTCTCAAAAAGATTACTTTGGTTGCGTGAATACCTTGGGTATTATCTTGGCGGCAATTTGGATTTCCATACATCGTCAGAAGATAATGTCTCATCACATCACTTCTAGTCAAATTTATATAAATTCGTTACTGTTTTGGACCGAAGATTTCATTATTCCGTCCGGAGCAGGATGGCGCAACGTATCATGGGCTGAGCTTTCACTGATCAACGTTAAGAAAGAATAAGAACTCTACCGGATTCTTCTTGATTCTTGTCTAATATTTCCCCTGGCATTGTAACGTAGCAGTTTGATAAAAGCCCTCCAATGCGAGATTAGAGCTAGTTTTTCTTTGGCTGCCGGCTTTTCCCTCTTCATAAGTCTCAAAACCATAATGTAATAAGATCCTCGTCGTTGAATCGGATGTCGGAGTATATGGTAGCTCAACTGACAACCCCGAATGGCCGATAATTCGAATGTTAATGTGTGGGATAGGAAGGACAATGCTCACCAGCGAGAGTCTCTTGGCAACCACATTAAAGTATCGGATACGCACGTAGGACATATCTACCCGTTGCCGTTAAACTTTTTCTAAGTGTCTCATAGTCCGACGTCGGACACGTATATGCCGATGTCATCGTTGTTTAAAAACCCTATGCTTAACCCTTTCCATCGACTCTTATCAATCTACTGACTCACACCAGTCCGGCAAAGGCGACTGGGAGAAAAAGCGAGAAAAATGTCATCGCCTATACCCATACCGCCCCGAAAGGACTCGTGGAAGCGCGACTATAGCGAGCCGATAGACTGGGACGCGAAGCGGACGCAATGGTCTGACGTCGAAGACAACATGCTCAAGCAGGCCGTCGCGCAGCACGGCATCAACAACTGGGACACCGTCGCCAAGATGCTCTGGACCCGGAAAGACGCCAAGCAGTGCCGCGCCCGCTGGGCCGAGCTGGCGCCCATGCTGCAGGCCGAGGCCCCGCGCAGGGGAGCCAGCAGCGGCAGGGCGAGACGGCGCGGGAGGAGCACGACGTTGCCGGCCATGGCGTCGTCGTCGTCGGGGAGCCAGAGGCAGCGGAAGACGTACTTCCAGCCGTCGTCGTCGGCCGCCGAGATGATCCGCCAGATCGAGGCGGCCAACGGAGAAGTCCTGCACACTCCGCCCATGCCGATTCCGATGCGCTCAAGAAGGAAGCTTAGGAAGCCCCTGACTCAGCCGACCACGCCGATGGACTCGCCTCTCCTGAACCCCGACGACTCTCCGCCGTCTAGAACACCGCCGCCTCCCTCTCCGCCTCCTGCGCTGCCGCCCCGGCCGCTGCGCATGCTAACGGCACCTCCTGCGATAGCGGCGCCGACGACGACGCTCGCCAAGAGACACCCGTCGTGGCTTTCGCTGCTTCCCACCGTCAGGAACCGTAGCCAGTCGGTGCCAACAGCTTCCCGTCCCAAGCGTGAGGGCTCGAGGCGGCTACAGGACTCAGTACCGGAGACCCCTGAGTCAGAGACCTCTGAGCCAGAGACAGTGACGTCGGAGACGACGGAGGACCCCTGACACGAGCGAGGACCCGAAAGCGATGAGCGGCAAGGGGTGCAAATCAGGAGCGGAGGAATGGCCGTGGTCGGCGCCTCGCCCGCTGAAGACGAGGATATGTCCTAGATCTTTCTGGAACCAACTCTAAACAAAGCGCAGTCGAGATTCGCTTGAAATAGATAGCGATGGATAGCGATAAGGGGAACCAGGGAGCGACAAACTAAACTAAAAAATTTTTAAAAATTGATCAAAACAGGAAAGATAAAAGGGGGAATGAGTTGGATCGTACTGACCATGAATGAAGCCGAGGCCTATGCTTGACATGGAATAACGGAGGACTAGCTGAGCTAGAACACGAGAGAAATGGCGGGATTACGATGAGACGATACCTTCATAGATTTCGCCTAAGCGTTGAAGGCGGATGGGCGGCCAGGAGATATTCTTCAGAATCCACTCCAGCTATTTCTGCCCACCACCCTCATACAACAAACCATCCATCCGTTCAAGGTGCTACAAGGTCACTTGTACCAAAAAAAAAAGAGAAAAAGTTCTGACTTTGTATATAGTCAATTGATCGACTCGAGTCCCTTACCTAACCTAACCGAGTCATGTTCTCCTATCCTCAAACAAGCAAAAGCAAGCAGGTCGTATAGGATATGGCCTATAATACATGATTTGCCGCCTTTATGCCTCCTCTATCTCCTCCTTCGCCTTCACCTTCGTCCCGTAATCGTCATACCTTCCTTCAGCATGACGTTACATACATACATCCTCCCCCCGGTCGTGTATGCCGCATACACGCAAGCTCCTGGCGAGCTCATTAACTAATAACTAATAATAGAGACTCGTTGTAACCAGTCTTTTGCACACATGTACGTATAAGTTGCCCCGATGTAGACTTTTTCCCCTCCCAGAAACCAATGATTGCTTTGCTGCTCGTCGACTCAATCAGACGGGCGAGAAGCCAGCATAATGAAGAACAGAAAGAAAAGAAACAAGATTGATCCCTTAACATCGAGTGCTAGCCGCTCGTCTACCTCAGCCAACGGATGACTGTGTCGAAAGAGGCAGCGAGAAGGGACCATTAGATTAAGTTGTGCAAGGGTATGTGTTCCGGGCGACCGTTATGGTATTGTTGATCAACCGTTTGGAAAAATAGATACATGTCGAACTGAACCGGACAGCTAGCTCTATGCTCCATCAAGGCAAGAAAAGCTCATGGGGTATCTTTTGATCGAGGCCTCGCAGAGAAAATAAACAAAGCAAGAATCAAGACGGCGAATGCGAATTCGGAATCACCAAAAAGTCATGTCAAGAGACGTTGTGACAGCGGCGTCGAAATCCTTCGCCTGGTGCACCCCCTCTAGGAGAAATCATCTGCCGTGGGAGATAGGACGAGACGGTCGATGCGCTGCACCAGTTCCTTAGTCTCACGGACGATTTCGAAAGCGATAGGAGGCAGAGTCTGCGTCCACATACGCCATTCCCGATCGTTCTCGCCTAGACCGCGAGCGGCAAGGTCCTTACCCTGATCGCCAGCTTCGAGCAATCGTTGGCGGCAAGCTGATAGACGTTGCGTCATGTCACCGCCGCTGCCGTGTTCCTCCGTCTGCTCGACGACCTTGCCAACCACGTCGGCGATAGTCATGATTTCCTCGTTTATCTGCTGTATTGGTGCGTCGCCACGGATGGAACTAACGAGACCTTGGATGGTTTGAACCATTATCTCGGTCTGGTCCTCAAGATAGATTTTCAGATCTTCGTGTTTGGTGTCCGGCTGGCCGAGGCCATTAGGGGGTGTGGGCAAGTTCTTATTAAATCCCAAGTATGTCATGCCATTCACGCCGTTTCCATTCCGGGATAACGGTCTTCTTGAGCCATACTGCTCACCGGATTCTCTAGGAGAGCTGACAGGACTATACGCGGAAGAGTTGGCACTATCTCGCATTCCCGCGCGAAGCCCTTGGAACGGCGGAGGCGGCACGAGAGGCGATTCCTGTGACTTTAGAAAGGTATCTTGTTGCGTGGTTGTGGTGCGGTTCGAAAAGAAACCGGTAGAGTCCACCGGCGTAATGGTTCCGTCGTCATCATCTTCCAGTTCACCCGCCGGTGTAGCACGTATCTTGACAGTTCGCAGCAACTCTACTACAGCGGCAACAAGATGAGAGGCGGCCGCGTCGAGTAAAAAAACGGGAGAGATACCGGCTCCCGATGCATAGTTTTTGGAAGCGGTGATTAAGTTATTGGCAGTAGCGGATACCCGGCTTTTGAGCTTCTGCTGTTGCTGGGCGAGTTCTCCATCTTCCGGTTGCGACTCGTCGATGTCCTTGGTAATACGCCTGACGCCAACAACAACCAATTTCATAGCATCAATCACCTTGTGCGGCTCGTCGGCCCGGGCCCTCTGCAATAGCTCATCGATGGATATTTGGAACTTAGTAACGTGGACGTCCTTCACAAGGCCGTTTTCTTCAGTGAAACCCTTCTCCCGAACGTACTTGGCGGCATCCTGATCGATTGTAAGACCCATTGATGAGGCACGCATATTTCGGAGTTGAGTTTTGGTGCGAGCGTATCGGTTTCGCCAGTCTCGGACTTCCTGCTCTAGCTGTTCAACAGTCTTCTCAAGCTCGGCCTGTCTTTCCCAAGACGGTCCATGCTGTTGCGAGAGCACCTTCATCTCTTCAAGAAATTGTCGGGCTTCACGTCGTACGCTTTCTGTCACTTGTTGCTGTTCCTCGAGCGCCGCACGCAACTCTTCATTCTCCCTCGCGAGATCGGAATCTGCCTGTACGGGTGCAGGCACAGGTACATTCCTGCTGTTCTCCCGCACCTCTTCAATATCCTCCCTCAGCTTTCGCGTCTCCGAAGCATGATCATCTCTCATTCGATCCAACTCATCTCGTAATGATTCGTTCAGATTTTGGGCTTCCGCCAACTTCGTTTCTAGACCCGATCGCAAATCATCCCACTCTTTCTTTTCGAGATTCGCGGCTGTCGCTCGAGATCGCTCACCGTCCATGAATTGGGCCAGCTCGTCATTTTTCTTCTTTAGTAGCTCTTCCACATTATCTACTTTATCCCGCAACTCTCGTACTTGGTTTTGGTAATCGTCAATGAGCTTCTTATCCACCTGGAGAGCACCCAGTTAGCAATAGAGCTTCGTAAGTATCCAAGGTACATTGAAAGACGTCGAAACTTACCTCAGACGTACCACCACTAGTTCCTATACTTCGCTTGCTGTCCCGATTGCCCATCCTGAAAGCGTCATTTTCATCGTTCGAGCCTGAGATGTCGTCATCCTCCTCAACCATCGTACTCTTATTAGGTACGATTGTATTGCTCTGGAACTGTTTGGGGAGCGGTCGATCGAAATTGCCATTCGGAAGACCCGGAGACGGAGGCACAGGGTAGTCGCCGTTAATTCTCGGGGCTGCCGAGCGAATTGAACTTGCGTCGGAAGGTCTTCGCATGCCGCCGAGTCCCCTAGGACCCATACTGCTAACAGGCGTACCGGATCTGCTTGGAGGCGCACCGGGAATGCTCATTCGAGGGACTTCGCCGGCAATAAAGCGCGGAATACGTCTCTCAAGCTCGCAGAAGACGTCCGTTGCTAGATCTCTGAACCTAGGCGAGCCTAGTGTCGATAGCTTCTGGCGTGCTTGGTTGCGCTTCGGGTGGAACGTGTCTTCAGGTGTTAAATAGGATGGCGGACCGACACTGGGAGGAGCATTAGGCGGTCTCCTACTATAGGCCTGCCGTCGCATCAATTCGTCGAAGACGTCGGTGGATAGCTCGAGAAACTGGACCGATGACAGGCGCAGCAACTTATCGCGTGCCTTATTAGGCGGTGGAGCAGCTCTGCCATCTTTGGAAGTTGACGAAAGGTATCGCTTGAGTGCTATGTAATGTTCTCCTAGGACGGCCTCGTTTTCTTCGCCGCGGATGCTCCTACCACTCTCGCTCCTGGCGTAGGTGCTGGAGCGTCCGACAGAAGGAGGCGGTGAGGGACCGCCGACGCTCCTGGGGCCGGGCGGGAAACCGTTCATATTCCCGTTGGAACTGCTCGAATCGGGAGGGGAGACGGGACCTCGACTACTGGGGTAGGGACCGTCGCCGTCGAGATTTTGATATTTGGTGATGCCGGACCATTCGCTGCCGGCGCCTACAGAGACAGGAGAGAGCGGCGCATTTCGTGTATTCATCATGAGGCTGGTGCGGTACGCGAAATCGGCCGTCGCCTTTACAACAAACAACAAAGAAGGACGGAGAAGAAATGCGCGTGCCACGTGAGAAAAAGGAAAGGAGAGGAATTTGAGGCGTCAATGTCTCAAACCCAGCCCAGTTCAGCTTAGCTCCACCGGATCCTACGCGGCTTAATCGACCCCTTGATTCTCGATCACGATAAACGTAGGGATTATTTGTATTGCTTCGCCATCCACGAAGTTGACCCTCAAAGTGTAGAAGCAAATTGGAAAATATCAATGTAATTGGGTTCAATTACGAAAGAGTCGGTGCGACGAAACGCGAGTCAAGAACAAAAATAGGAAGGAGCGTAAGGCGATGCGGTGCAATCGTGGGACAAGTGTTCAGGTCGGAATTGTAACTGTTGCTATCCCCATTCCACGTGCCGAAACACACGATTTTAAAGAAGGTAATAAAAAGGCCGAGGCAAGGGAGGAGAGGAGAGAGGCCTCAAAAGCCACGGAGTTGACGATGTCGAAAAGAAAAGAAAAGGACCGTACGTTTTGTTGGTGGCTGGAGTCGTCTCAAGTTTCCCTTCAGGATGAGTTGGTGTTCCAAGGAGAAATCTTGCAGGTATTACACGTACAATAGACACGGCATAGGAAGAGAGTATTGTACAGTAGTAATGTAATGCCTGAATGCGTAGGGAGTCGAGAGAATTGCATCAAGCATCGGAACGCATTGAAACCCTCAGAAAGGTTGAAGCAGATGAAGAACAAGGGGGGGGTGCGCTAACCAATTGGGATAGGGGGCGGGTACCCATCTAGGGCACTTGAATGCACCTGAGGGCGCATTACAAGGGTATCACAGGGGCATCTAACTGGGGTTGTGCCTGACTAGACGGTGACGACGGGCGACTAGACCACCTAAGCCACCTATTCCCACCTTTTCCTAGGTGACTAAACGGGTCCAGCTGTGGCCCCTTATTTGCCTTATCCTTATCTCAGCTAATTAATCAAGTACTTCGTACCTGGATCTAATATTCCCGACATTTATGCACGACTCTATGGATTACATTATGTATGTACTGAGCAGAACTTCTAGGTTACTTTGGTTTCTTCTCTTTTCATCAATTTCACCTATTTTCTTGAGGTGGTATCGTAGTAATCACTTATGAAAACACCTAAAATATTAAGCACTCCCAGCCTTATTAAACAAGCTTTCCCCTGATCCATCTACGATGAGGTGGTGTATCAATGCAAGTAACTCGAAGTACCTCCTTATACACATGCAAGGTGGATGTACTTCCTCCTGAATAAAAGTACTTTTTTTTTTTTAAGATTAACAAAAATGCTGCGCCGTCAATTTCCATCCAGCCTCATTAACTCGGCTTGCCTGGTGCGGAACCACCCGCCAGGATACTAGGATGTAACGATTCTTCTTTGCATTCTAGAATTCCTTCCCGGTGCTCTCGCTCGTCTCATCCTCGAGAGGGAGAAAAATAAAAAAGATCGTCGGGTAAGGCCTTGTAAGGCTTTCACAAGTTCTCGACCGTCGCCGGCAGGATGGCAAGATCGAGATCAAAAGGATCGACAGCTTACTTTCCTTAACCAGTACAAGCCCGATCATGAAGATTTCTCCAGTAGCCAAGGCATCAAAAGATGATGGGGCGGTTTCCTCGATTCACTGGATTCACTGACCCGTTAATGTGCTCTGTGCTTGTGTGTGTGTGGTTAGCCTCTACATAATACGCAAGTAAGCCGGGCACGTCCAGAATTAGCCGCTCATTGGCTCGGAGCTAGCAGTGGTGGGCTGTTTTGATTGTTAACAGTTCTAGTCATCTCCCGTCGCGCGCGCTTCGTATACATTTGAGCTACGAAGTACTAGCTGCAGATTATTACGCATCCTTGAGCCTCCGGTGTATCAGGCGATGCTAGCAACTAGAACTAATAGATTATGGTAATATTAGAAGATTGATGTCTGGTTCGAATCTGATACTCAAGCTTTTGAGCCGCACCTTGTATCATCACCCGGAATGTCAACCCTACTAACCAATGAAGTCCTAGGCTCCTTCTGGAACTCGAGTCAGAACTCGAGTCACCGGAATATAAGTAATCACAAATGATACTCATACCATTTTGATGGCATTTTTGCATCTCTGCAACCCTGCAAACACGGGTAGGTTACATCAAGGTATTAACATCAGCTGCATAGACCGTGAATGAGTACATTGTGTGAATGGCCATCGCGAAATGCTTCGAAGCCAACCATTGGCTCTATCAGCAGCTTCGTTCTCGGAGTGATTGTGTTGTGACATAGGTATCATGCAGTATCTCGTTGCCTAGTCCTGCCTGGCTCTATGCCGGTCGGGTATAAATCTAAGCGATGGGATGTCCTCTGACTGTTCCTTCTCTTCTCTAGAAGTATTGCCTTCTATCACGACTCAAGATGTCTTTCCTCGATGTCATGATTCCGGTTCGGAATCTGGAGAATCTCAAACACGATGTTTACAAGCAATTCAAAAAAGGAAAGCTGAGAACTAGCGATTATACCCTCACGTTGGACGCGACTCCTCGCTTAGCCAAACTCATCTGTCTTCTTGAACAAAAGTTGAGCGTATGTCTTCTTCTCACGCGTGGATCATGACTAACACGTTCCAATTAAGAGAACCTTTGAATATTTTATGGTGGTGGAAATGGACATCAAAAATGTATACCGATATCGCCTGGATACTACTTATGAAGAAAAGTGCGTGCTTTGCCTCCATGCAGACGAATACAAGGCAGCCGTCTGGAAGAATACCTTCTACAAATGCCCTATTGAGCACAACAAGGTACTCCTTACCAATGAGGGGGATCTCTGCTCCGACGATTGTGGTTCTAGAGGAGTGTATCTCATACTATGGAGAGACATCGAGAAACCAGGAAAGCCCGAGGTTTTAGCATCTACTATGTTGGCATCTCCAGTTTCATCTTCTACTGTTTCGACACCTGCTATGTTGCCACCTCCCAATCCGGCACCTACAGCATCGGCACCTACAGCATCAGCACCTACAGCATCGGCGCCTACTATAACAGCATATCCAACGCCGAATGAGATTCAGTACCAGTTGATAAAGCTACTTACCACCACTCAAGATAGCGATGGCCGTACGCCGACAGGGCTTGAGGGAGCCATGTTGGATATGCTGGATAGACATCTGGAGAAACGGCTCGAGAAATCTGACGAAGAGTTGCGGAAGAAACGCAAAAGGAAGTCGGGCGTAGTGGCTCGTTTGCAACAAGACACTAAGGGCAAGGGCAAGGCTATTGTCAAGCTGTCAAAGGAAACGGCACAGGCAGGACGCAAGTCAGCTACTGATACTGAGGCACAGAAGACTGGTACGGATCAAGATGGCGGCGGTAGCAGCAGCCAGCAGAACAAGAAACAGAAGACAGGGTGAAGGGCAAGTCGCCAACAGGCAAGGGATTTGAAGTAGCTGGCATCATTCACTTTAGTCTTTCTTTGATCAGAGAGGCAGAGCTTACTGTAGACTGATATGAGCTATGTTGGAGGGTAATCATTATGGACTTTCATTGATACGATTCCAATGATGACTTTACTAAGTGATCCTTACACAGTTGCATGAAATAGATATATCACGTACGAGCATGTAGTTTCATCTACCTCCTGTCTGGCGTTGCATGATTTGAGAACTAATAGCATGTACAAGAATACAATAAGACACTGACTAGCAGATGCTTGGTCATAATAAAAAAATCACAAAATATTCGCATTCGGAGTCTAGCTGAGACTTATTGAATCATCAACTCAAAATTGGAAAGTATGTAAAAGAACAGGCTATCTTGGGGTATCATCAAGAAAAAACAAAACACAATCATCACATCACACCTCATCAAAACCATGCCAACGTCCACGTGGCTGGCAGATTCGGCCACCTCTCCTGCCACTCGCCGACGATCTCTGGCACCCGCTCATCAAACGACGCCCTAGCAGCCGCGCTCGCCATATCGAAAGCAGCAGGTCCGATAGCCTCGCGCTCCTCCCTGGCGGCTGCGTTCAGCGAGTCGGCAAGATCCAGAATGCCGCGCCCGCCGATCGACGCCTCCTCGTGGTTGTCCTTGATGTCAACGTTAATGACGTGAACGGGCCGATTCAGCGGGGAGCCGCGGTTGAGCAGGTCGTCAATGACGGCATCCCAACAGCGCTCTTCGCAGGTGAATACTACATCCACCACACCGCCTTCCGTGCCCTCGCTACCGCGATCCGACGCGTGCTCCGTCCTGGGAATCCCAATCTGCCAGTCTTGCCATCGCTCCGGACCCCATTTGACTTGCCTGTTCCTTCCCAACATGTTCAGCAGACCGTTGGCCGTGTACAGTCTGGGGTCTTTGTCGTGAAGTTCCTTGTACATGGCGTCGTAGGATACCTTATTGAACTGGTAGACGTTGGGCTGGGTAATCGACGGCCCCGGGAGTCGGACGAGGGATCCCGTGCCGAATGAGATGACGGGGTAGTGGGCCTGGGACAGTCGGAGGTGTGCCTCCATAGATCTGCGTCGCGTTAGCACCTCTGAAACGAGACCGGAGTAGAGTTGGATGAAGTCATACCTGTTCTGGTTGCTGGCACACACAGTGCAGAATTTTAACTTGAAGCCTCCGGGATCCTCTCTCTCACCATTCGTTGCTGGTGCAGGAGCCGAAGAGGCCGCAGGTACAGCTGCAGGAGCTCCGTTTACCACCTCCATCGTGTTTTTCGGAAGCTCAACTCTATGAGCGAAGTCGGCTGATCCGTATAAAGACTTCTCGCATGCTCGTCAGAGACTAGAAATAGAGCTGATATGATCCTGATTAACTTTAAGTTAACAAATGCACAGGTACCAAATTTGTGGGAGCACGAGTAAATCATAGATATGTGTGGTAGGCAATTCAGAAAAGTTGCGTAAGGTAATAATAGGGTGTCATCTGGAATTCAGACAGCTCCAATAAAGGTTTTCATCATGAATATTGCACGTATTTATTCATACAGAGAAAAGAGAGCGACTTTTGTTATCATGTTTTTGCTTACCTTTAAGATATTGCGTGATGCAAGAGTGTTGCTAATGTTTCCGTAGGTGCTGGTCATGCTTTTTTTGCAAGTTTCGCTTTGTTTGTCGCGCTACGTTAAGGTAGGTACTTTGAAAATTACCGAAGATTCGGAAAGAGTTAATCCCTGCCGGTAAGGACTTGCCGTACCTACCTAGGTAGGTACCTTAGGTACGGAGCTTACCAATATTATGTAATCCTGGTGGGCTGCATCTTGGGGAGATCTTGGAGAGAATCTTGGGATCTTGGAATTGCAACGTCCTTGTCCTATATCGATTTATCGATTCTTTACTGATAATCAGCAAATAAGGGCTAGAAAGCTTGTTTCTACGATTTCAACGATTCTAGAAAATCGAATCGACCTCGCTCCCATAGTTCGGTGACTTTCTCAACAGCGATGCCAGGACTCCACGAGACTTGGCTCGGGATTGGGTAGAGCAGATGCAGGAAATGTGAAACAAACGACAGAACGACTCCAACAGTTGCGGTGGGAGTGGCTACGTCCAATAAGATGGTCTCGATGTGTGCGGTGTCGACTCCACTGCTGTACGGCCGGCGCCCTACATACGTAGTAGCTGGAATGGATGCAGTTCCATAAATAGTAACATATCCAACATATCCTGCACGTTCTACTCTCCGAGTCTTTCGTATGTACTCCAACTCTCCCGTTCGATGCAACATCCGATCCAACCAGGAGTATGTCCGGACCGATTTGCACGTACGATCGTGGGCGAACTTTTCCAAATTTCCTATTAAGAACCGGAGCTTCACTCTGGTTTGCTTTATGCTCACGAGGTGTTAATGCCGCTTGTTATAGCGGAAGGAGTTATACGCAAACAAGTATTCGTTGAATTCGTGAGCTATACCTTGATATACCTGTCTATACCTCCCGGGTGTGTACCCTAAGATTTTACTACCCGACATATCTGTCTTGCACTTCAGGAGAGTAGAAATATATCAAATCCTAGATCAATTAATCAGACCGCTTCTTTGTGCGTTCAGAACCCTATGTTCCATGTGCCTGTGCCCGGGCATACCCGAGTGAGCGATGACGGATTGAAGCATTAGCAAAGTGTCACGTGTAGGGCACAAAAATCAGTGTTTCACCATTGATTAGATGCATGGCTCCTCGGCGTGGTCGTCGGATTCGTCGATTATATCCGCAGAAACGGACGCGGAGCTGCATGGCGTAAGCGCTAGAGAAGCAACTTCATGTAGGCTGTATATAAGTATGCAACTGTTAGAGAGGATTACGAAAGATTCAATTCACGTCGGCCAACAGCAGACTTGATATATCCTGTTAGACTCCTACATGTGCTGAGCAATACGTCCTCGATTGGGCTGTGAGGTGACAACGAGTGTAACCCGATTGCGATTGAATGGAAATTCTTCGCTAGTCGATGCCTTATATGCCGTACACATTACAGTACCCATTACAGTCATCATCATCGTGGGGTATCGTCAGTCATGGAATTTCACTAGATGAGGAGGAATCAAAGTCTGGGTCGGATTTCCAAGGCCATATACACGCGTGTGTCCACACGTGTAAAAGGCACACACATTGGTACAGGTTATATATTGTCTATTATAAATGATGTTAAAGTGATGGCAGTCAATTCTTGATATGATTACAAGTCATCTTCAGAGTCCAAGCATTAGAGATGAGTCAATATATTTTCTACTTCTTGCATTAGATGATATATGGCGACGTATTGGGGTCTTGGCCGAGTCTTTGTCAAGTGTGTCAGGGGAATGGTATTCACGTAAATGCCCCCTTTCTTCTAACAGAGTCAGTAGATGTACCTGAAACTTTGGTTATAAGCCTATCTTGTCCCGCCTGTCTCTAAATTGAACATATCTAGTGGTTCGTGACTTGTTAGGCTGCCTAACAACCGCCGGGACTATTTTCAGGTAGAACTTCATTCGCCATTTGCCAATCCCCGCCCGGAGGAACCAAGGGCAAGGAGCCGCTAATGAAGGGGTCTCCAGTTTGTGTTCAGCCAGTAGGATGCCAGCACCACGCGCTTAATCGCAATGTGCTTGGGTGATTTCTGGAACCAGTTGGATGGGATAGGAGCCGCTGGAAAATGCCCGTGACTTGTCATTCGATGGTTGATGTTTGCAAACTTGTGCTGCACTCTGCTACATCGCACTGCATCTGAGCTGCGTCAGTCTTGTTACCTTAGATACCTAAGGTACCTAGTGAATGCAAGTCCTTTCGGTCACGTTCCCAAGGTTCTAGCACTGTTTATACGGTGTATTTGTTACCATCAGTGGGTATAGGTACTTCGATACATGCATGTAGGTGACAGTGACCTCTAGCACCTTGTACATCTAGGTTGTAGGCGTTGACCAGTGGGCTACATCCTAAGGCTCCAAGGCTCCAAGGCTCCAAGGCTCCAAGGCTCCAAGGCTCCAAGGCTTCCCACGCTAAGACCCCCCCTAAGACTTCAACGCCGCTAAAACAATTGACCTGGTAGCCTGCCTGTTAGTTTCCTCAATTGCACTCACAGCCCACCACTTGCCAGTGCACCGGCGCTCCACTCAAGAACCTCTCTCTCCACAATCCACAGTCACTGGCCTGAGCCTTTCCCAACCTTACCCTACGTCGTCCCTTTTTCTGCCTCAGACGGATTACTTCTAGTTCTTTGTTTACCTGCCCCAAGTCCGAGTCAGAGCCATTCTCTTAGGACTCTTCAGGGGGTTTGGACGCGAGAACCTGTTCCCTCAACCCTCTTCGTATGCACGCCCGCAACCATATGCACTTGCACATGCGCCAGCGCCTGCAATTCCCTTCGCGACACTCTTTTTCATTACTACTTCGCTCCTTACTTTTGTCATAGGCATTGGCAACTCGAATACGATTCGATCCGACGACAACACTCATATCACTTCAACTCGGGAGCTATAATAACGGACACCCCTCGGGTCACTATATTCGACTTTGTTCGGACTTCGAGTCCCGTCCCTTTGAAGGACCCCGGCCGATATATTTGTCGTCGCATCGCTTACTAGGGGGGTTGTACCGGCACCAGCCCGATATAGTATACCTGGGTCTGGGTCACACTACCACCACCATTCCTCCTACTCCTTCTTAGATATTGAGGACGTCGAGCGAGCATCGCGCAAGACCGCGGAGCAACTTGCAGGTCGAGTTTGTTAGGCGACAACCGCATCGCGTGCTGGTGTAAGCGGTCTCTGTCAGAGGGTTCGGCCTCTAGAGATCACGCATGATCATACGCATCGCGTATAATTGGTCATCTCTCTACTAGATACAAGTTGTCTATTTTGGGTACGCATACCCGAAAAAAGCTTCGGTCTCCTTCAATGTCTACAATCATGTCCTCGTACTCATCCCCAGCCGCTTCGCCTCCTGCAGGCCCTTCACAGCAGACATCCAACCCAAACCATCCGGCCCTTGCGCCCTTAATCACTTCGCCTTCCACGCGCCGATCGCAAACGCCACGACCGATGTCGCTCGCTTCTAAAAACCGGCTGTCCCAGTACTCGACGGGATCTATCCCGTCCCGTTCGCGGCCGCCCTCCCACGTCTTTCCCATCTTTCACTCTAGCCTCTCCTACACCACCGTTCGAGATTTTGCATATTCTCCCGCGCATCCTATGCACTATGGCCCCCCGCCGGAGCTGTCGAGACCACCTTCAGGTATGATGACACCCGCTAGCGAGACGAGACGACTTTCGGACCCGCCTACGTCATGGGAGGTCAAGATGGGATGGGACTGGACATCGGACGGCGGTCTTGGTAAGGGCGGCGAGCTAGCTCCTATCCACTTTGGCGATGGTCCTCCTTACAGTGAAGATGATGATCTGCAAAGCCCGGTGGTGAGTTCTCGCCATAGGAAGCACAAGTCGACTTCTGCAGTTACGGGCCATCATAAGTCGCGATCTAGAGACAATGTTGGATCTTCGCTGGTGAATTCGACTACCATAGACGAGAAGAGATATTACGTGGGTACTAGTGGTGATGGGAGCGAGCGATACTATGTGAGCCAGGGAGGAGAGGCTAACGGGCCTGGAGGGGAGTATGTCACCTATCCGCCCGATCAAGCCCGACATTCTACCTCTGCCGGCGCCTACCAATCTACTTCGGGTCGACACCCGCGAAGCTATGCCGGAAACGAGACCGGAACAGAATACGAGTCAGAGCATTCGAGCTCCGCTTCCTCTCCCACCTTCAACCCGTACGACGAGTCGAGATATTCGAGGGATTACCAGTTTACCATCACCTCTCCGGACGAGGAGATGCACGGTAAAGCTGTTGCGTTGTTTGATTTTGAGCGGGAGAACGAGAACGAGCTGCCGCTTGTTGAAGGTCAGATCATTTGGGTGTCGTATAGACACGGCCAGGGATGGCTCGTAGCGGAGGATCCCAAGACTCAGGAGAGCGGTCTCGTGCCGGAGGAATATGTCCGTCTGCTTCGTGATATTGAGGGTGGTATGACAAGCTTGACGGGCCAACTCGACAATGGTGGCCAGGGCACTCCCAACGATGTAGGCACACCTACACAGGCCGAGCACAGCGTACCAGCTCTATTGCCCCAAACCACGCACGTCCCGGAGAAGCAGCAACAGCCCGGACACACATCGACGGGAAGTAACCCGACGAATGGCTATCACCAACCGGTCGTCTCGACATTTTCGACTTCTAGCAAGGACTTGGACCCGTATCCCCCGCATCTACTGGGTCAGCACGGACACCCGCCTCCGCAAGTTGTACACTACCATGGTCAGCGAGGAGGAAGCCAGGCTAATACCCCCACTGCTCAGAACTCTTTCGGCGACACTCCGATAGGTCGCAGCAGCCAAGATGCGAAGCGCAGCAGCTCTACCTCTAGAAAGTCCCAGACGCTTGAGGTTCTCCCGCACTCGAAGATGAAGTCTGCGACCGAGAAAGACGCCGATGAGGATCAGCAGAAATCGCAAAGAACTTGATAAAACTACCATGAAGACTCGAGACGCTAGGTCTATATCGATCGAGCTGCACAGCCATTATATATCGTATACAGGGTTGTTTCTCTCTAGAGGGAAACCATTTCAACACTGTCAAACCTTGGACGCGTGTTCTAACCCTTTTAGATCGTCTATATATGACGTCAACCCGGCCTAAATGGTTGGGTCTTGTATTCCGAAACGCACATAGCGTGCCAGAGTTTCGTCATCCCTCCAGTCGACTACACACTACAGTTGACGTGATATGGGGATTCTACATACAAACAGAGCAGAGAACGTGGCCCTCGGCCGTACTTGTACTTGGACTGGAAAGGGGGGGTTTCAGTCGCAAGAAGCTCTCTTCTCCGTTCTATACTTAGAGAGAGGGAGAGGGAGAGTAAGGGGGAGGTGTGGTCACGAAACGGAACGAAAGAAGCAAGGAGTGCAAATGCAAACACATGATCACAATGATTGCGATGTGCTAAAGAGAGAATTGACATTATGAAGAAGCAAGCAGCCCTGGTTTTTCGTACGAATAAACGTGATTAGTGGCAGTGACTTTGTACATGTGTGAGTATGAGTATGGTTGTTGACTTGCTTGTGCAGTTGGCTGAGTCGAAGAAAAAGGTTCGCCGATGGTCGGTGCGATGTGCATGTAGGCTGTAGGCTACTTGCTAGTTCGGAAAATGGACTTCCAGTCTGAATTGTTCAGATCGTATTCCTAAACTGTCTGCCTAGATACTTGGATCAGCTAAAGGGGTGTGCTATTTCGTAGCACCCCCTTTAAATACTAAGGTAGGCCCATCGTCAGAAATAACGAACCCTTTGAGTATGAAGATGAACTTTTACTAACCATTGAAAGAACTGAATCACCTGTCCAAATTCAAGACACAGATTATCATATAGCCATTGTAAATTTCTAGAATGAATAGGGGGACTAAGGCAGTACAAGTACCATCGATATTTGTGAGAACACAGGAACCCATCTTCCATTAAATCATAAAAACACCATCCAGAATATCCAGGCCATCCCATGATGCTCCCACAACACTACTACCTACGTCTACTGCAGGCCCGCAACGTAATAGTTATAATTGCAAAACCCATCCGTCGGACTCGTCCCCACATTCACACTCCCGCTCGCGCTCGCCAGCACATTCCCCCTGCCATCAACCAACTCAATCTTCTGCGCCCCCGTCCTCATGCCCCCCACCGAATTATAACTCAGCCCGGCGCCCACCGCCCGCGTCGCCAGTACCTGCCCGCCGCTCGTAACCCTAATACTCAACCCCGTACTGCCACTCGGCAGCACGACCGCGTAGTTGACCGCGTCCACCGCCGCCCCCGCCCCCCGCGGCTTGTCCCCCGAGCACGACGTCAGCACTCCGCGGTACCAGAGGGCGCCGGCGAATTTCCCGTTGGAGGGCGGCGTCATGGCGCCGACGGAGGTTTTGCCCGACTTGAAGGCGCTGATGAAGGAGGCGATGAGGGACTGCCAGCCGCTGTGCGGGATCGTGTCCGAGTTGCCGTATTGGAGGATCTCGGAGGTTAGGCCTTCGGGCCAGCAGGGGCCGATGTAGTGGCTTTCGCCTGCGTCGTTCTTGGCGGGGGGTCAGCGAGACTGGGAGGAGAGGTTGAAGGAGGAGAGAAGAGAGATGGGTTAAGGGAGAGGGAATAGAGAAAGGAGGGTAAAAGACAGTGGCTTACCCAGGTAATGACTTCGGTGAACTCGGGCGACACGGAAAGGATTTGCTCCATACGCTCGGGCAGGTTGGTTTCACCTGCTCTGTACCAGGAGTCGCCGCAGCAGTGCTTGTATTGAAGCGAAGAAAGACCTGTAAATTGTAAGTGTTGCTGTCCCCATCTCCACTTAGCTTCTCTGGACATGAAACGTACCCATCATGTAAGCCTTGCCGGCAGCATCTGCAGCTGACTTGACCGCCTGGTCCTTCGTCGAAGACACATTGACGGGCGTATCCGAAGTATCAGGCCAAGCCGTCTCCCAGCTGAATACGCCATCGACGGCATCGTCCCAGCTCTGGAAGAACGCCGACGGTTTACTGTAGTAGTTGCCGTCCTGCTCGGGGTTCGGGATCAGGTACACGTTATTGCTCGTTTTAAAGTTCCTCCACGTGTCAGGTCCCACGCTCCCTCCACTGTACGACGACACAACGGGTAGATTGTTGGGGCCGTACGTGAGGTGCGCCGGGTGGTCCTTGAACTGTGCGAACAGCGCCTGGTGCTGGCTGATGTCGCCGTCGGCGTAGAAGTCGAAGCTGAAGAACAGCTTGAACGAGGGCTTGCTGCCCGCGTAGTCGAAGAGCTGCTGCACGGTGCTCTTGGCCCAGTCCGCGCCGGGCGACCCGACGTTCAGCGCGAAGGCGTCGAAGCCGACGCTGATGGCGCCGTCGATGTCCTGCTGCGCGTGATTGGTGCTGGCATCGACCGAGCCGACCTATGGGTGTGTTAGTTGGAATGGGTAGGTAGGTACGCAGAGGGGAGGAACTCACCATATAGTGAGCAAAGACAAGCTTGCTCTCCACGATGGACTGCGTTAGGAACGTGGAGCCGGCGAGCAGCAGGGTCACTGCCGAGTTGATGTTGCCAAACATGGTTGGCCGATACGCTTTACACCCAACAGAAAGGAATAAGACCGAGGAACTGGAAACTTCACGATACTAAGAATTGGGTTGAGTCATGTTCTCAGAATTCGACAATGAGTCTCGTTATTGAGTTATATATCTTTGCTCATCTCAAAGTAGCAGTGGTCTATTTTCCTAATAGAAACATATGACGACACCGCATTCGCAGCTCGGTTCATCTCAAGCATCATTAGTGTGCGATATATTAGTTAGGGGCATGTGGCTTGGCCTCCAGCCCAATTCCCAAAGGGCTGGCAGGATGATTCTACTATTATTGTCCCGTTCTTAAGTGGTGTTCGGGCCTTTCCCGTGGTCCCAGGATGCAGTTGAGTAACATCGAGCGTAATAGCTTGGGATGTTGGAGACCACCCAGCCATTCTATGGTACCCTGATCAAAGTCGAGTCTTCCCCTAAATAGGCTATTAGGTAGTCGATGATTAGGTTTGTGAAACCTTCAAAAACTTGTCTTCGGAAAGCCGAGAGGTAAATGGACTACATGAGGATTCGCTGGGTGGTAGGATCTCTGCCTCCTTTCGGCAGGACAGAGTGACGATAGCAACATAAAAAGATGCCCTCCCTCGTATTACCAGATAGGCATTGAGCCACGGCCAACGTCGTACGAAGTTGATTTTGACAAGAGGAAGAGGAAGCTATCAATATTGTAGAGCGGGGCTAATTGTCTGAAAACTGCTACGCGATTGGTGATAGAAATCTTGGATCACTCTAAAGGTGTTTTGGTTTCCCGATCCGATCTTCAGGGGTTCATGAGTTCTGACGTAAGGTGCCTAATTCAAACACCCCACAACAGCTTCACACGTTAAATGCGACTACAATAAGTCCGCACAGGACTAGCGGTTTGCGGGGAAGATCTCGGTGCTTGATCTTTATTATGCAATAACCGTAAGGCTAAAGGCCAAGCGTCGTAGCAATTGTGTTGATGTTGATAGAAGTAACGTGTCATCGGAGCCGAGTGTTGAGATGTGGATATTGGTGGTGGTGTGTTCTCTTGCTTCATGAGTGTAAGTAGATACGAAGAGACTTTCCACAAATGTATCTGTCGCACAAACATCTTTCCTCAAATGCTATTTCTGTTTAGCGAAGCTCGTACTCGACTCCTACTATGATGCGAGATGATATAAAGACCTGAAATTCCGCCCACCTTCCTCGCATCTTTGCAGCTTGCTGTGCCATCGTCAGCGAGTTTTGTGTCGTTACAATTGTGTGACCTAGACGTCATATTGATAACAGGTAGCTAATAATATTGCTATGATCGAAATGAGAAGCCAGATGGCGCTTACAGTAAGCGGGTCGAAATGGAAAGACTTTCCTTAGCTTCCAGACGGCTTGAAGAGGTAATTTTGGGTTATTATGAGTGCCCTCATCGAACTGACTTATGGCTATGGTCGAAAGTGTCAAGGACACATTTGTGGGTTGCATTAAACATTGGACTTAAATAGCAAGGCTTGCCTCGTTTCATTCAAGACAATACAGGTATGACTCTGAGATTTGGTGCGGAATAATGATATCTGTATCTGAAATTCGAGCAAGGCGGACTTTGTGGGCGAGCTCGAAAAGGCCTCGGGTCTCTTTGTTCTAGGGATCTTGGGAGCATTTCAAGACCTTGTAGTCTTTTCAAGGTATTCAAAATAGAGATCGATTTTACTCATGGAACAACTGACTTGTATCAACTTGAAATGACTAAATGGCTCAAGATCTCGAAATAACGACTTTCTATTCCGTAGGTACCTCCTAAGATGCTAACCTAGAAATAGGGGGGGTACCTATTGTTCCTCGGTGGGGCCAAGTGCACTGACCATACAGCCATACAGCCATAGCAGCTAGGCTAAGAAAATCGTCGATAAGCCGATAAGGATAAGAAAAAAAAAAAGTCGAGGTAGACAATTTCACGATCTCCAGCTTCAACACCACTGCAAAACGGGTCGAATTCGCGACAATGGATATTCACCGCTGCCGCTTCGTACCTTATCCCCCGTCCGCCATCAATGCGGTCGCATTTTCATACTCCACAGTAACAAAATCCCAAAAGGGAGCCCCCGTCCGCCTTGCGATCGGTCGAGCGAACGGCGATATCGAGATATGGAATCCCTTGAACGGTTTATGGCACCAGGAGACTACCCTGCACGGAGGAAAAGATAGAAGTATAGATGGTCTCGTCTGGGTCAACGAGCCTGACCAAACCCTTCAGGATGGCACCAAGCTCGTCGGAAAATCGAGACTCTTCAGCATAGGCTACACGAGCACCGTGACAGAATGGGACCTGGAAAAGAGACGGCCTAGAAAACAGGCGAGTGGCATGCACGGCGACATATGGTGCCTCGCTGCCCAGCCCCTCGTTACGACATCTAAGCACGGCGGGAAGTCCGCCGCCAATGGTGTCGTACAAAGTGGGAAGAAGCTGGTCGCGGGTACTATGGACGGCAGCCTCGTGCTCTACTCCATCGACGACGACGACCTCCGATTTGACAGGATCCTCGTGCGCTCGTCCTCCAAGAAGACTAAAATGGTCAGCATCGCCTTCCAGAACCGCAATATCGTCGTCGTTGGGTGTTCCGACAGCGCCATTCGCGTGTACGACATGCGCAATGGCAATGTTTTGCGAAAAATGACTTTGGGGTCGGATCTCGCCGGCGGCAACAAGGAGATCATCGTTTGGTCTGTCAAGTGTCTCGACGGCCGCGATATCGTATCGGGTGATTCCACTGGCCAGGTCTGCATATGGGACGGCAAAACCTACACCCAGGCGCAGAGATTGCAGGCTCATAAACAGGATGTCCTGTCTCTAGCTACCAGCGCCGACGGCTCCACCGTTGTCAGCGGTGGTATGGATCGCAGGACGGTCCTCTATAGGAAGACATCGGGCGCGGCTGCGAGGTGGAGCAAGGTTTGGCATAGGAGATATCACAGTCACGACGTCAAGACTATGGCTTCGTTCGAGGGCAACGGCATAAGCGTCATCGTCTCGGGAGGTTCGTACACCTACTCAATTCTGTCAGTGTCAATAGCTAATTCTTCTAGGACCCGATGCCAGCCCAATCGTCCTCCCCCTCCGAGAAGCCGGCATGGAGAACCACCGTACCCTATCACAGTTACCGCAAACTCCCCCGATACAGAGTGCCTCGAGGGGCAGATTGATAGTCAGCTGGTGGGAGCGAGAAGTACACGTCTGGCGTCTAAGGAGACCATTACAGGACCTGGTAGATACGTCCGACGGAAAATCTGGTGTGGACAAGAACTGGAAGATGCTAGCGAAAATCTTGATCAAGGGCGAAGCGAACATTACATCGGCAACCATTAGTAACGACGGATCTCTTCTTGTAGTGTCAACGACATCCGATATCAAGGCGTTTCATCTGCAACCTCGAAGCGACACGAAAAAGGACGAACTGAAGATTTCCAGGGTTGAGCTACAGGAGAACCTCTGCAAGCAGGGCGCAATCCAGGTCCAGATTTCTCCGGATGGACGATGGATCTGCGCCGTCCAGGGTAGCAGCAAGATTTTGGTCCTAGCGGTACAACACGACACGACCTCAGACAATAAGCTCGCGGTTCACCCGAAGGCAATCCGATTACAACGTATCGAGCGGAAGATCCAGAAACACCTATCTCTTGGCGGCCTCGGACAGTACGATAGAACAGTTACTCACATTGCATTTTCTCCTGATAGCAAGATGCTTGCTGTTGCCGATCTGGCTGGTTTCATCGATACTTGGGTGCTGGGTCCTCCGCGGCCGAAGCTCCAGACCGGCGTCGACGGCGCACACGATGAGGATGAAAGCGCTTCCGAGAGCGAGGATGAAGAGGACGACATAGAAGTTGCTGGAGGACTGCGGTGGGCGCGCAACCCTAAGGGCTCCCTAATTCCTAAGCTACAAGCTTCTCCTACAGTCCTGTCGTTCTCAAACCACATCCCGGCATTCACCACGTCCGCAACACGCGAAGACGAATCGGCGGATGACTACATCCTTCTCGCTATAACCGCTAGACCCCAAGTCCTACTTATTCACCCCAGCTTCGGTTCCTTGACGCCCTGGTCCAGACGGAACCCAATCGCACGGTTTCCCGTTCAATTTCGAGACACGCGCGATCTTGTAAAGGGGGCCCTCTGGTCGGGTGATAGAATCTGGCTCTACGGAACCTCGTTCCTCTTCATGTTCGACCTATCCCAAGACCTAGCAGAGCCGGACCAATCCAAGTCTTCTACAAACGGGCAGCTGGTCAAGCAGGGAACGAAACGAAAGAGAGGACCCGACACCGGCGCCGGCAGCAGAATGGAGATCGGGGCCGCGGGTCCCACCAAACTACTCCGCCAAGTCACGGACGAAGCGGCGGAAGAAATCCCTCTCGACGGTCCCGCGCCCGACCCCATGGACGAAGACGACGTCAGCCAGCCCGCGGACGAGAGCGAAAGCGAGGACTCAGACGACGAGGCCCGAGCCAGCGATCTGGCGCTGCTCCGCGACGCTCAGGGGAAGTCCCCTGCCGGCTCGGGAGCAGCGAATAAGGGTTTAGCGTTTTGGCACACATACAAATACAGGCCGATCCTCGGCATCGTGCCGCTTGGCGATGAGCATGAAGAAGTGCTGACAAATGGGAACGGAGCCGCGGCTGAGGTGATCACCCATGAAAAGCCGCGGGAGACTCTGGAGGTGGCGTTGGTGGAGAGGCCGCTGTGGGATGTGGACATGCCTGATCGGTATCTGGGCGAGGGCGAGTGGGAGAAGTGAGGCGTGTGTGTTCGCATGGACATGTATATTGTATAATTGCAGCAGGAGCAAATCGAAGTATCGATCGTCGTGGTTGCTGTTGACGACCTTACCTGGCCTTTATGGTGCTCTTTGGTGAACGAAATACTATTGTATACCTAAGGTACTGCTGTAAAAGGACCATAGGGTGAATCCTAACGGCGCGAGGTAGCAGGCCAAAACTGTGGATCTGATCAAGATCGGACAGTCAACGACGATAAAGAATGGGATTCCCACAATCTCAATAACGGGATGATGGTAGTATGCCGTGATGGAGAATCACTTGGTGCAATGGTTAAGCACCTGGATGGGGTCGAATCATGCAAACCTAGCTGGTTCGAATCCAGCAGTGAGCAAGCAAACTTGATTTTTGTTTATTTTTGTTCTAATAGAACAGTAGACCATTGTTATTTATGTCTGACAAAGGATACACCAACGGTGACGCTTTCTGAAAAGGACTGTTGATATGGGGACAATGAAAGCAACAGGTTAGAGAGAATTGGCACAATGGCCATGATGAGAAACAATCACTCTAGAAACGCTGTTGCTTTCCATGGTCTTAAGGACGGGCTTAGATGCTTGATTTTGCAAGCCGTGAGAGGGCTATACTGCTTAATAAACCCATTAATTCACACTAAAGTTCGTATTGATCGACGTTGATAGGAAAAACAACATGGAGCCAACTCCCCCTTGCAAAGCCGCCGAATCCGACAACATGGAACTAGACATCGAGCCCGGATCCCCGGACCTGTTCTCACAGCTGGAGAACCAGCTCGACGCCCAAACGAACCACGACAACTACCGTATCCCCACCGTCGAGGAAATCATGGGGGCCGAAGACTACATGGATATCGACGACAGCAGCCCAGCTCCGCGACACGAACGTAGCGACAAGCAGCCCGAGCAAAGTCGAGTTTTGCGGGCTCTGGCAGACACATACGTCTCCAAGGCCGGCCTGCCTCCTCGATCCCGTAATCATCCCCTTCCCTATCGGCCCCACCGCTCCGTACACACGCCGAAGCCGAATACGGGCAGAGTCACAAAACACGGCCCCCTCAATCGTATACAGTCTCCCCTCTTTCGACCCACGTCGCGTGCCTCCGGGCAAGACAGATACGGTAAGACCCCTTCCCTCCCCAGCGTCAACGACCGCCAGCAGCTAGAAATAGCCATGCCGCCGTTCTGCAACCAACGCACGCACCTGCTACCCGTCCGCGAGCAGCTGCAGGACGCGTTCAACGTGACGATCAAGCTCCTGAAGAAGGACCTCACCCACAACTACAAGCGAATCATCATCCGGCCCAGGCCTACGGATGCAGAGGAGGGGATGAGTAATGACAACGCGTTGGTGAGGTTCTTTAGTATGAGAGCGTTTGTCTTCTTTAGCAGCTGGGCGCAGGAGATGGCGCAGGTAGGTGAGGTTATTTCCGTGATGGATTTCTTGCGCGGATATGTGCGGAGGGAGACGGATGACCTTGTGGCTGCCGCGTCGAGGCTTATTCCTGGTGGCGGCGGTGCTGCTGCTGCTGCTGCTGCGGGACCGGGACCGGGACCGGCTATGGGGGTCGCGAGAGGTAACATGATGCCGCGCCCGGATAAGAGGCGTGGATATTGGCACACCGGCGATGGACGGGGTGAGTGAGCTGGCGATAAGAAAGTGAGTGTAAAATATAAGTACTTGAGTTAAGAGAGTTTCCAAGTAGGGAGAATCGAATTCCTTCCAATATATGATACGTGTCACGAGAAGAGCTAAGACGTATTATTTGAGAACCTAGTTGAAAAGCATTTCCATTATTTTATTCAATCAAGACAGTACTGTTTTGCGATTCTTCTAAGATGCGTAGATCTGTAGTATAATGATAGGCATTTCAATCTTATATTGTAAAGATTGCCCCAACTCATAGACACTGAGGACTCGAAGGACAACTTGGACGTGGAACGCTGCCAGCTACATCTACTTCTTTAAGGGAGGATTATAATAGTTATCCCCGTCAGTATTGAATTCGAAAAGTCGACGTCTTTCTCTGCTCTTCTTTCTAATGAAGTCACAACCGCACACCGATATGAGGAGGTTAAGGAGTTGATTTAGGTAGGTATCGATGGCCTTGTAGCGTATCTGTTATTTACACGTACGGAAATTCGCGATTCCAATTTCCAACTCATCCATTCTTTAACCAATGTCCTTCCAGGTCAGGATCATGATCCGGGAACCACGTTTCAAGTACTTGACCATCTTCGCCGTTTGGGCCGTAAATCATCTCCTGCTCTTCTCTTAGACTTTCAGGAATATTCGTCTTGCGCAGCGGATCCCTAAGATACATTTTAAGCAGATGTCTTTTCGCACGAGTGCTTTCGGCATCGTCATAACCCTCACGCCCGTGCAAGATAGTCGTATCGTTGATCAGAATCAGATCCCCGTTCTCCATCGGAAGGGGTACGGAATTCTTCTCTGCGAGGAATTGTACCGTATTGAGGGCCTCCACTTGAGCCCGGCTTGGGACTGGCAATGCGGCGTTACGTCTCTTCTCTTCGAAGCCCGTCATGGGAAATCTCGAGAAACGGATGATTGGCCTATCGTCATCGGCCCCTCGATACAAACAGGGCACTTTCTTTGGGGGGTGCTTTGAATAATCCTGGAACCTGTTCCGCGACCATCATGTTAGTAGACAGGACTTGTGGGAGAATTGGAATGCACTTACGTATCTAAGACCCAATCATTCGCCAGGGTTTGTAATACTTCGGGATAGTTTGCAGCCAGATCATTGTAGAGCTGGTGGGAGCTGGAGACCAGCGTCCGCCCCCGATCTTCGGCGACGTTGAGAGCGTATAAAGCAAGGATCTCACAGCAGTCGGTATGGAATGCCTGCATTGTCAGCTCTGCTGGTTCAGCATAAGAGTGTACTTACCAGGGGACTGTTAGTGAACCCAGGCGTCCTCCGTCGCGCCTTTGAGGATGGCCCTGACACGTTAGTAACATGACTCAGCACTTTCTGTCTATCCCAGTCCAGGAAACCGCGCTGGGCGGCGATATGGGAAGCGATTCCTGCAAATAGCTTGACGTTCTGCGCTTGAGTGTATCGGCTAGGATCCAATCCTTTGAGCATGGCAATTCCGGAGCCCGTGTAAAGCTCGTCGGAGATCTTTCTAAGTCGCTGGCACAAATCGCTTGGAAGGGAGAACGTCTGGGGGGATATGGAAGGGTAATCCACGTGATTCTCATCGAGCCTTTGCAACGCCCTCTCGATCTGCTCGATATCTAGTTCGGTCAATTTGAAAATCCACTCCGATCGTCTAGTCAGTATAAGACTCCGACCCCAGCTGGATGGGTAGTCTACGTGGGTCGGGAATCCAGTCGGAAGCTTAGCGTGTGAAGATGCTTCGGCGGGCACGCTACTCCAAAACTTGTGATTATCCTCTTGCGAGGGCAAGTATTGAATGGTCTCCATCAGTTTTCTTTCACTTTAAATGACTTTGGGTATCCAGTGGATCGTGGATATTCAGGACTTGTCTGTTTCACAGCAGCGGCATGAACTTAAGTAGCTGGCGACAACAGTCAGAAGACCACACACATTTGGTACACACACATTGTTCGTTTGAAGAAGCGGCTCTGCTTCACCGAATCCAGTGGAGTAGCTGTCGCATAGCTTGGGCTATGTGCTGGTTGGGAATCCTAATAATCGGCGAACAGGCATGCCTCGTAGGATGAGGCGATGGTGAGCAGTGCCCTATGATTGGTATGTTTCATGCAGCTTACCTGCATGACCGTTCAAGTGACGTGTCGCCAAGATCAGTCAACTTCTCGGCTATGGGATGTTTTCCACTGTTTCTATTTTGATTGGCTTCACAATGGTACCGAGAGCGGCGGGGATTCAATGAACTGATTGTCTCAATTCTGCCTCGGGCTCTGCCGTAAAATGAGGCTGAAATTTTAGCCAAGATTGAGATAATGCTTGATACTTTACCTCTGGAAAGTATACATATTCTAGTGATGCAGAGTATCGTCCTCTGCTGATTCTACCAGCTCAGAGTTATGGATCCAGTAGGGTTTACTGCCAGCGTCATTACGCTCGTTGTATTCGCAGGTCAGATCGCACAAGGGCTAGACAAGCTGGTTCAGCTGAAGAATGCACCGAAAGAGGTGCAGGCCATCCTTAAAACTGTAAGCATGAATTCACAATTGCGCAGCATGGCCTACTGAATTATTGTAGGTCTCCGAATTCCGTATCATGTTGGAGCTTGTGAGGAGCTCTCTCCAATCCTTACAGTCGGAACACGTACCTTTGATCGAGCCCGTCATGCAACCAGCTTGTCAGCATATACATAGACTTCTCCAGCAAGCATCCGATATTACCAGTGCACTAGAGAAGCTCATCACCGAGCAATTGCAGAAGCCTGCCAAGAGCTCCCCAGGTTCTTTACAGGAGGGAGACGTCATGAAGATAGCGAAACGGAATTACTTACGACAGCGACCGAGTTTGGAGAAACTGCAGGATCAGATGAGAGGGTTGGTTTTACCTCTCTCCCTTGCCCTGACAACGTTGAACAGCTTGCAACTATCTCACATGCAACGAAACCAGTCGGCCAATATGACAGTGGTGATCGAGAGGATATCGGCTTTGAACTCACTGGTAAAAGCTGAACGAGACGCTGGCACCCAAAGCTTAGGTGTGCAGCTCGAAGAAGCCCTTCAGAAGACCGAGGCACAATCTGAAGCCAAGCATGCAGTTCTTGCTACTTCAGGAACCAACTCTTCCCGGGGCAGAGCACCAGATCGCGGAAGTCCCCCATTCGGCGAAACACCTTTAATTCAAATCTCCATGAAGGTCGAGAGAGAACGGTGTTTACCGATGTGCCCTTGCCAGTGTCATTTCCAATCCTCGATCAGAACACCACAGTGGGCGCGCATAGTGTTTGGGACATTTGTGCATCAGTCGAATAATCGACCGTGTCATCTGGCTAGCTGTAAGCGTAGTCGGCAAATTCCGTCCTATCTCACGTATGTAGCTCCCCCATGGGCTTTCCAACGCGCTTTGCACGTGGCGTTTGGAACCTATGACCTCTTTGGCTTGAGTCCGTCGATTGTGATTAGATTTCCTCGAGTAATATCGAAAGACACCCCGGTATGGGATCTCATAATTCGTCGCGGCTCGGATATAGAGAAATTTCGACAGCTCTTGTCGGAACGGAAGATTTCGCCTTATGATGTTGCTGAAGACGGAGACTCCCTACTACAGGTAAGTATAGGATATGGTACTTTATATAGCTCGGTATTCTGATAATGTAGTAGCACGCAGGCCAGTGGCAAGAGCCTGGTATCTGTGAAGAGCTTCTACGATGTGGCGCTGACCCCTATTATTGTGGCACAAGTGGAGTGTGAGTTTTGTGCTAAGCCTTGGATGAGATGGGCATTCTAACATGTCTTGTAGGCCAGCTTTTACATATGGTCTTGAATGCGTATTGCGCCACGGTGGTAATCGCAAGATGGGACCAGGGAGTAAAGCAGCTCATTTTGAGAGACTCTACTCAGGTGAAGATATGTATGAGCAGCTTGCTTTAACACCTTTACATCGCATCGTTATCTCAGCTGATAGCACGGAGGTCGTCAAGGATATAACTTTGCATTTAAGAGACCTGAACGAGATTGATATCTTCGGTCAAACACCACTAGCTTGGGCGGCAAGCCAAGGAAACGCAAAGAACTTGAAGATGCTAATTTCCTACGGATCACAAGTCAACATATCCGACCGCTGGAACCTGACTCCATTATGGTACGCAGTGCATTCTGGTGATACGGAATCTGTTCAGATTCTTCTGTCAGCTGGTGCAGACGCCTGTAGTCCAGGAGAGCTTGGGGCTACAGTGATCCATGAGGCAATGCGGTCAGGTAATGATTGCACCGGCGTCATCGACCTTCTGATGGCTCACAACATCGATCTGGGGGCACGCGATATGTTTGGCCGCACACCACTTATTCTTGCCGCAGAGTATGAAGCGGCAGATTCGATCGAAGAGAGGCTTAATAATGTAAAGTGCATTCTTCAGCATGGGGCTACAATAGATGCCCTAGATAACCAAGGTTATTCTGCCGCTATGAAGGCGTGCTATTGGAATCACGTCGACTTACTCTCATTGCTTGCCAGCGCCGGAGCGACCTTGGACGAGGAGAACGAAGATGGCTGGAACATCTTGCATGTTGTAGCTTGGAGAGCCAATACTAAAGTAATGAGAAAGTTGGCTGACCTGGCGTCATCTGGAAAGATGACTCGGATCAACCTCAACGCGAAGCATAATTGCCACGACATTTGGACCTGCTTTGACACCTGTCGCAAGGAGATGTATACTCAAGCTCGAGAGGATGGGGAACGGGAGAGGAAGGCTTTTGAAGATCTTCTCGATACTGTAAGACTATTTCAGCATTAGTTATAGTGGTATAGATGCGACCATTTCTTTAGCAGATATTAGAGCATCATATTTTCCACCCCTTGCCAGTCATATATTTTCAACTTTAGATCCGTAATCGTGAAACATTGGTAACCTACCTACCAAAGGTAGTTATTCCCTTCCATCCAGCTCGTTATACTCGATATCGTGATACCGTATGCGAGGGGGTACTTAGCGTCCAGACTCAAACCCAAGAAACTAACACGTCTGCTCCAGAGTTTCGTGCGTTATGTTACCGCAACTCCCCTTTAAATTTTCATCGACATACGGAATACGACATACGGAATACCTTAGGTACCTTATAAACAGACTCAAGCTCATCGCGAATGCAAAAAAGGTGTTCTCGGTGAACATCCAACCTTTCAAATCTGCTTCGTGTTTGACAATGGGAAAAGGGAAAAGACGTATTCACATATGTAAGAGGATCTGGATCGATCTTAGGAGCGCGCTTATTTAAGTTCAATGTCTTTTATTTGATTCCGCCATTTAACCACAATTGAAATCCAATCATCCAGTCCATTTCTATCTCTGCCCTCTCCAAATTATCGCACCTTCGCGTAGCGGGTGTGTTTAGGTAATGGGATTGCCCAAGTGATTCAGGATCTGGAATCCTGTGACAAAGTTGACGCTGAATTATTGAACCAAGCGACGTCGAATGAAGGACCCAAGTACCATGTGCCCAAATGATATAGATAGATGAACCCAAACTTAGGACGAAGGTGAAGTAATGTGTGTATAGGCGTGCAAATGACAGCGAAACCAAGTCGTGATAAAATCCGCTGACAAACAACCTAATCATCTTCGACATATGAAGAGAATCGAGAAGGGAAGCCGCCATCCCACTGTGAATCCAAGCCAAAATTCATAAAACTTCCCTCCGAAAACCAAAACCTTGCCGGGGGGTGAAATGTAAAACACTCATCCATGTCCATATCCTACAGTTCCTCGTCCTCGGGAATGCTCCGCGCGAGCAGCCGAACCTTCCTTCTCGCGTACTCCATCGCATCGGCGATAGCGCTGTCCATATTGTCCTGCCAGTGGCCCATCTCCGGTGACGGACCATCCAGCTCCAGTGACTCGATCTCCACCCACGTCCAGACGATGCGGCGTCCGGGCTGGGGGATGAGCATGTCGTCCTGATAAATGTCGTTCCTCACGGGGATGGCGTAGATCTGGATAGGAAACCCGCGGCCGTGCGCCGGCGGAGTATTGTCCATCATGTCGAGATTGTGTATGATGTCGGTGACGGGATTTATGCCGGAGCGGAGCTCGACGGCCAGGCATGACATGTACTCGGTAATTGCTGCAGAAATCGTCGCAGCGTCGGGGGGGCATTCGGGTGCTTGTGACGGCAGGGGCACCGTGAAGGTCCCATACTTGCGGAAGCCGTATACTATGTTGAGTTTGCCGGGGTTGCTAGAAATCACCGCGGTGTACTGAGGGATAGTGTCTAGTCGTGTGCCGCAGAGCATGGGAGTCTGGCTAGCTGGCGTTGGCCATTGGAATGTTATGACTAAGTCTGACACTCTGACCGCTAGCAGGAAGTTATGGAACTTGTTTTGCTCCAGTGCTGACTCTGGTGTCTCTGGAGAGGGATTCTGCTGCTGGAGAGGGCGTTAGTCTTAGAGCGACGTGTGAGATAGGATGGACGTGACTTACCGTATGACTTGCAGGTTGTGGCGTGTTGCGGGCTGGTTGATCCAGGTGCCATCGGTTTTGGCGAGTTAGATTCATACCTGGCATGCGAACCATCGTGAGTTGATGTTGGCGGTACTCTTGTTTCTATGGTGTTATAGTCTGTGAGTTCCAGTACGATAGAACAGGTCCCAAGAATGTGTGAGATATTACAGGATGGACGTTCGCAATCTGTGCGTAGGAGGAAATGGGAAGAGGTATATACTAGAAAGAACTGAAGGCTTTCTACAAGTGATGCAGTTCTGTTGGGTGTAAAGTTCTATTGATCCACCCTCGATATGCAAAGACGCAAATCTACCAAATCTATGGCTCGTATTATAAGCTATCTTCCATGCTAGAGTAATCCGGACCCATCCCTGTTTTATTTCACCATCAATTTACCTAAAGCATATATGTTCCGACCCCTATACTGGTTCGTTATAACAGAGGAACACGTCGTGTAAGTTTAGCACCATACGCCCCAATCGTTTCTCGGTATACTTTCCGGAAAGCTTTATGATTTTAGGCCTGTAACAAACTATCAGGCTTGAGCAAGGCACTCGCCACCCAATGGTAAGAGCAAATAGGGAACCATAGGCGGAGAACGACGAGCAAGTCCGTGTAAAGAGAATGAGTCGATAGGAATAGGGGGTCCGGAGAAACCGGAGCGAGAATTATATATGCTATAACCATAATTCTTAGCTGGCCTTATAGAGTTCAAGTGGCGATAATAGGGGTACCCATGTTTCACGAATTAAAGAAAAGGCTCCTTAAAACAAAAAGACTTGGCGCCAGCTTAGGAGATGCTCACGGGTAGCTAGCTAAAGATATATACGTGGTAGAAAACAAATTTTGGGAGGACGCCTCCCAAACCCGGACAAGCTATCGCCATCATTCAGCTCCGTAAAGGCTAAGGTAAATCGGGTACTCATAGATATTAAATATTAGATTGAACCAATTACCGACTTTCTACTTTACGAAAGGGTAAGTGGTGTGTACCTAGGTATGTATAATCTCAGGGAGGCAGTAAGGACTTACTAGAGCAAGTCTGCCAAACGAATAACGCTCAAGTGATACAGCAAGAGAAATTTACGTACCTCGCGAGGTTACTTTACCTGTGTACTTGCCTACACACCTAGGTAGGTACCTGGCATTCTTGCATCCAGCTCTGAACTGGTCCCTAACCTGATATGACAAATGAAAAAAACGAGGTGAAAGAATGCAGCTTCTATATTGTGACTTTTACGCCCACTTGTTATCTTATAACATATCGTCGAGCATAGTAGTCAGATGCGAGTCGGACTGGCTAGATATGTTTGCCGGACGGGATGCCGGGCAGGAAGAACGTGTGGGTGTGGCAGATACGGACCGGATGGGATTTATTCTGAGGGGCGGCGGATACGATGAGGCATGGTGGACAATATTCACATCGAACCCCTTTTCATCTTGACCCTTCTTTCCCCCTTTTATCCCATCCTTCGACACCTGTCCCTTTGACAGACTCGACCCTCTCTCCGGCACGACGGGCATTTCTTTTAAATCCAACTTGCCTCCCCCCGCCTTCGCCTTCGCCTTCGCCTTCGCCTTCGCCTTCGCCTTCGCTCCCGGCTGTTGCGTCTGTTGCGTCTGTGTCAGCTGCGGCCGCCTCGACCTCAACGGCACCGGCGGGGGCACAGAAAACATCTTATCGTAGCCCGACGACGACGCAATAGAGTACACGCTCTTAGTGTTTCCATCATCCCCCAGCGTCCGCATGCCCTCGAACGGCCCCAGCTGTTCCGCCACAACACCTTCCGCACCATCCTCATTACCCCCACACCCACCAAACAGTTTAAGCATCTCCTCGTGCTCCCTTAGCGTCCGCTCATTGCGATGTCTCGCCAGCACGGCCGCCACATCAATCCCCGCCCTCGCCATCTCCACCCGCGCGTCATCATGGCGCGCCGTAAACGCCGCGAAGAACACGTCGCCTAGGAACGTAGGCAGGAGCTCCGGGTTCAGCGTCTGCCGCGTGCGCGCCGCCTTGTCGAGGCAGAAGAATATGTCGCCGGCGATAGACCTTAGGGCGCGCTCTTCGTTGTCGATTTCTTTGCTGTTGCTATTCCCATCGCGCTTCCTCTGCAGCCGCCGGTAGTGATCCACAAACCCAGCCGCCACGTGGTCGAGCTGGCTCGCGAGTCCCAGGACCCACGCGTCGCTGCAGCTCGACCGGACGCGCTCGAGGCGCTCGAATCCCTTATCTAGGTACTTGACGCGCACTCGGCGGACCTGGCGCCTTCCGTCGTCGCCCCGCTCGCCGATGGGAATTGCGACGGAGTCACCGTACGTATCGTACCCGCGGGCCGCGAGCCACGCGCGCACGTTGTCCTTGGCGAAGGCCGGGCACAGGATGCTGATCTGGTCGGGGCGGCGGTCGGCGAAGCCGTGGTCCACGAGGGCGCCGAGCCCGCAGATGGCGTAGGGCACGTGCGCGAGGGTGGCGTGGATGGTGGCGAAGAGCTCGACGAGCGGCTGAGAGGTGAGCTTCGACGTCGACCATGGGCCGTCGACGGAGCTGGGGGCCGCGGCGGTGGTGGTGTTGCTGCTGGTGTAGCTGCCGACCGTGGGGAAGCGGGAGGCCTGGCGCATGCGAGACGGCGTCGGCGCCCGGCGCCCGGACTCGTTGAAACTTCGGCTGAACCTGCTTGACCGAGGTTTTACGCGCTCGGGTGCGGCGACGGGGTCGTACTCGGCGCGGGCCGAGAGGAATAGGGGGCCCTGTTCAAGATGGTCAGACCTTACCCGGGCGTTGTTTTGCCCGCGGGACTTGAAAAGGGTTAGCTTCTCCCTCGGAAGGCATTTGAGGACCGGCAGGCAGGTTGAAAATAATGATATCGGGCTCTGGCCGGGAATATTGTTGGATTGCATCTTGTCAACCTAAGTGTAATATGCGAGATACCTACTATCAAAGCGGTAATGTCACACTGTGATCAACAAATCCTATGTACTTTGACCAAATGTCTCATCCATATATTAGGTGATAAAAAAGGAGAAAAGGGGAATATATAAATCCATCTCACAACTCTTTGTGTTGTCAGACAACGAAGGCATGTAAAGACATGACCATTGTTTTTTGGCTTGAATGTAGTTTGAGTTCTGTTAGGAAACAACCACATTGTCTCTTCGAATGTGAGGACAAAGATCTGAATAACAGATGACGATGAAAGTCCTAAACATTGGTCAATAACATGGTTATACACGCGTTGAGACTGAACAAGAGTGAATCAAAAGAACTTGCGAAAGGAAGCGAAACAGCCGAATAGCTATAGTCCAGCTTGTAATATTTCGTGATTGGAGTCGCAGAAGTCAAACGTCGTAAAACAAGTCATCCATTGCCCGATGCTTTCTAGACCGGGTCCGCTAGCCCTACCAACGCCTATGTTACAGTGCCGAGGACCGATCCCTCAGGTGGAATTAATTGATGAATTGATTTAGCGCGAGCGAGTTTACAGCTCCTCGTCCTCGTCCATTTGATCCCCGTTTGCTTGACCATTAGCCGCGGTGTCCTTTTTAGGCATCGTCGCCTCCTTGTCAATCATCTGTCTCGATACGGCGACGATATTGTCCTCGATGAGCTGCTGACCAACATCCTCCAGGTGCTTCTTGGGGTCTAGCTTGCCGACGTATCGCGTCTTGAGCTGATCCTTAGTCAATTCCGTCTCTTCCTTGACTCTCTTCTCGTATCCCTCGGCCAACGTCACCAGTCTCTTGAAGCGATCCTTGTTTTGCTCGCCTTCGTGTCGGAAGTCCTCCATCTGCAGCGCCTCGGTCCACACGTGCTTGTGCAGGTTCATGAGCATATTCTCCTCCAAGGCGGTCTTTCGGTAGTTGATACCGATAGAATAGTAGTGTCGGTTTAGCCCGTGAATAAGGGCCTGAATCGACGGCTTATTCAGGTGGCCCAAGTTAGAAGTGCTCTGTCTGGGTTCCTGGCCCAGCATCAGGGATTGTGGGTTGATGAGTCGGAATGCGTCAATGACGACTTTTCCCTTGACGGACTGTATCGGATCGACGACGACAGCGACGGCTCTGGGTGTTAGCTGCTCAAAACTCTGCTGAGTATTGATATCGACCGACGAGAGCCAGCAGCCAAATCCGGGATGCGAGTGGTACCATCCGACAACTGACTCAGAGCTGCACAAGACATTAGCTAGGGCGAACAGATACTAGTATAAGTCGGCGACCATACCGTCCCGTTTGCGTCAACATGTCCATCATTTTCTGCTGGAAGACTGGGTCGACGGCTTCGACGCTGACACCGGTACCGCTCTGGGGCATAGCAAACACATCCACGACTCGTACTGTGAAATCATCGACGAACTCTCCCAGCATAAGTCCCATGACTTCCATAGGAACACCTGCTCGTCCGTGTCGAAGCATCTTGAGGAGCGCGAGGGACGAGATGTAGACGGTCTCGGAGTTATCGATCAGGTTCTGGTTGTCCTATTCGTGTATTGTCAGCACGAGTCGAAATCCCTTCCGATACCACATAGCACTACGGTCGCCGAGGAGGATTGTAAGAAACAAGATGCGAGTATGCTCACTGTTCCAGGGGTGGAGCCGAGGCCGCCCATGCCACTGGCATTGGCGAGCATTCGGTTCAACCGGTCCATCTTGGGATGTTTGCGCTGCGGCGACAATTACAGAATGATACTAAATTGCGCGGGGGAATATAGATGGCGCAGACTGGCAGTCGAAAGATACAGACGCAAGTTAAGTAGAGGTATGTGATAATGCGTTAATGCGTGGTAACGTGGAGGATTGAATCGTTAGAGTCGATTTGAAGCTCACAGTAAATTGCCGGTGTTGACGAGTTGACGAGGCCCGGATCTGCCTGGTTGAATCACTTACCTAAGCTGGTAGCTCCTGTAATCGATAAGGGAGCTCGGGCCTTGTGGGGTTGATACCAGCACGTGACATGCGGCTGTGCGAGGAGGGGCGCCACCCCACCTGCATGAGCCACCCAGCCTTAAATCAGCTTGTACCCATGTACTTGCCGAAAAAGGAAATCGGACGGGTACTAAGTAACCGCGGAGCTTCGTGTGTTCGTGTCTTCCTTCAGGTTTTTTACCTGTAGCAGCTGGATCTAACAGGCAACAACTATTTCTATTTGCAAAACATCGACGTCATGAATCCCTAGACGGGTTTTAAGAGTGATGAACACTAGGAATGAAAGTGCTTACCTGACTTTTCGGTACACTTTGAGCTTGCCTAGCTGCGTCATTGTCTTATAGATCGACGGCGAGGTCTAAATTTGCTTCCAACTAGAGTGACTTCCGTATAGGAGACAGAAATAGTAGATTGAGGTTTAGTCAATTAGATTAGATGCTTCGTTACCTGAAATAAATAAAGAATGTGTATCCCAATTAATCCCCTATCTATCTATCGCTGAACAATTACTCTCTTCGTATCTCCTACTTTCTCTCACTCACGTACGCTAGCAAGCCCAAACCATCAAGATGAAGTACCTAGGCATCGCCGCACTAGCTATATTTGCCTCTACCGCCAGTGCCCTCTGCCACGACGACTACACAGACGCCCTATACGACAAGAACAAAGCATACCAAGCGGCCCGAGACGCGGTATAAAAACCCATCCTCCCCTCCCCCTTCTTTTCCCTACATACAACCCAACTAACCCCATCACCTCTCCAGTGCAACGAGTTCAAAGGCATCTTCGGCGCATACAAGTCCAAGTCGAAGTGTGCTCTGGGTAGCGACGGCAAGGGCTACGACATCACCGTCCGGCACGTCAAGGACGGCGATCGGAGCCTCGGGGCCGACGAGTGCTACGACGGCGTGCAGAAGGAGATCCACGGCTGCGAGAGGGGAGGGGTGAGCGGGTACGACAACTGGGAGTATGGCATCTGGGCAACCAAGGTTTGCTCTTAAGGAGGGCTTCCCGGGCGTTGGGATCGATAGATGGGTACTTTGCGAGTTGTATTATAGGTGAAGTGTGCTTCGTGTTTGTATATGAGGTGCTGAGGATTGATGCTGCGATCCTTACATTGATATTCTCCTTGACCCCTTTTCAATTACGGTCACATCGTTTAACATTGCGAGGTAAAGGCGAGCATTTATTACTGTAACACAGGGAGTCCAAACGCTCATCCCAAAAAGATCTCCGAAGGCACCGCATTCCGCTCAGATTAAATCAACTACCTATGCAAGTCTGCATACCTAACCACAACGCCTCGCCTCGGGCGGGCGGGCCTTTTTTACCTAGCTCTAGCTCTAGCTACACACAGGCACCTATCGAGCTCGAAGCTGATGTCGATGTCGATTGCCGCCCCGATCCTGAACGCCGTTCGCTTTGCTCTGGCTGTCTGTCACTATTACTACTCATACACACGTGCTGTCATGCAAGCTTGCATCGAGATCAAGTCCTGTAAACACCCAGTCCTTGCAAGTACCTGATTTCCGCGCAAAAACCCCAAATTCCACCCCCACCACAACCCCCTCATATACATTGGTATAATGACACTTTCTTCGGTTCGCACGATTCAGTTGACCGACGGGTAATTGTCAAAACAAGTCCGGGAAAGAAAAAAAGGAAAAAAACCTGGGGGTATCAAATGAAAGGCGACCTGATCTAGAGGCTGGCATTGCCCTTGTCCTTGTCCTTAGGGGCGTCGGTCTTCTCCGCCGAGGAAGACGCAGAATTGGCACCGGTATTATTCTCCGCCGGTTGCTCCTTTTTGACGTCCACGCTGCCATCTTTCGTCGGTTCCGCAGCTGCTGGCTTCTCCATATCAACATCCATGTCTTCATCCATCTTCTCTGTCTCCGATGCGGGTTTAGTGGCTTCCGGAACCGTACTAGACGCCTTCTCGGCTTGTGCCGCCGGCGACTTTTTGTCATTCGTATCCTGCATGACTTCATCGGTCTCCTTCGACGCCTCAAACTTATCTTCCGAGCCGCTCTTATTAGCTGAGATAGTTGCACTGTCTGTATTAGCTTCGACCTTGTCGGAATCGGCGGCCTTTTGTGTTTGCTTCAGAGCTTCCTCCTGCTCGGCGATGCCAGCGGTTTCGACTTCTTCGGGCTCCTTCTGGTCCGTGGGAGATGCGCGGCGTTCTGCTTCGGGCTCTTCCGCCTTGTCTTCTACATCCTCCATGACAACATCGTCGGCCTCTTTAGATATGATGACGCTGTCCGCACCATTAGCCGGGGTCACGGCGCCACTGTCGACCTCTACGTCTGAGTTGCGATAATCATTGAACAGCGGTCGAGCACTTCCGTTTCGGTGTACACCGTTCGCTCGGTCTAGATCCTCATGGTCGCTTTCCTCGTACTCATTATCTGGTTCTATGCGCTGTTCCCACTGGCGTTGAGTCATACGGACGTCCTTGTTCTCATCTTCGTCCAGATCGTCCAGCTCTGCTTCTTCCTCGTCCGACATAGCTCCAAGAGGATGACGGGGAACATCCTGCATCTGTACGGACGGGGCATGCGCAGTGCGTCTTAGGTTCTCCACGAGCGAATTCTTGATCTTCTCCAAATACTCCGGGCTATTCGCATTCTCCATATTCGAGGCGCGTACATCAAGCGCATAATCAGGGCCGTAGTACTAGCGATAGAATTAGCGCTGGGTTAAGGGGATAGGTAAATAGGAGAAAGGGGCGATCGTACCTCGTAGTATTCATTGAATGGTAGAGTACGGTCCATATTGACATTTACAAGATGGCCCGTTTCATAGGCCCAAGTTCGTGCGACGTTGCGCATGGTATAGCCACCACCACCTAGGACTAGAGTGGGACGGTTGAAGCTCTTGACGAATCTTACGCAGTTGGCGTGGCCGTCCATGCTCAAGTTGAAGCAGCCAAGACGGTCACCCGACAAGCTGTCACCACCGCACTGAAGAACAACAGCGTCCGGATTGTAGTATTCCATGACGCTCGAAATGACTGGTTCGAAGATGGACTTATAGGAGGAATCGTCTATGCCGTCGCGGAGGGGGCAGTTGACCGCATAATATTTGCCTTGGCCGATACCGACATCCCTAAGCTCGCCGGTGCCGGGGAAATACTCGCCGTACTTGTGGAAAGAGACAGTCATGACGCGATCCGTCGTGTAGAAAGCCTCCTCGACACCATCTCCGTGGTGTACGTCGATGTCCACATATAGTACGCGCTTGTTGAATCGCAACAGTTCGAGGATACCTAGAACAATGTCTGGAACATAGTTATTAGCGACACAAAGCAAATCTAGATAGATACACGCAACCAGACGTACCATTGACGTAACAGAAGCCACTAGCCTCAGATTTTTTGGCATGATGCAGTCCGCCAGCCCAGTTAATAGCAATGTCGCACTTCTGTCGATTTAGTCGCGCGGCACCTTCCATACTACCACCGGCGCTGATACCGCAAAACTCAAAGAGTCCGTCAAAGACCGGACAGTCGTCCCCGACGTTGTACTTCGACTGCTCTCGTTGGAAATTATCCATGTTTTCGGGAGTGACTCGTTGTAGGAAGTCGATGTACTCGTCTGTGTGGAACTGGGTCATCTCCAGTCGTGTCGCGGGTTTGGCTCGCTAGGGATTGTAAGCTACGGGTAACCGCCGAAGGGATCCTGAATAGCGAATATCACTTACATAAATCTCCATCTTCTTGTACACGCCATAATTCATAATCAGGCTGTGCGCTAACCGGATGCGATGGGGCTTCATGGGATGGCCGGCAACGTAGGCGAAGTTGCCAATGTCGGAGTCGTAGAAGTAGGCGACCTTCTTGGGAGACGAAGCTCCCAAGGCGATGCCATTTCCATTCAAGTCAACGGGAGCTGCGTGAGCCATCGTCAGTCATGACATTCAAAGGAAAAGATGGTGGAAATGAGGAAATATTGAGTGGGAAGTGAAAGTGGTGGGAAGATCTCGGGATTGTGTCAAAAGTATTAACTTAGCATGGGAGCTCTAGGACTGGGCTACGACTAGTGCTTTAGCGTATCGATAAGATTTGCGCGTGGCTAGCGCCGATCCGGAATAGTGTCGATATGATGGGCAGGGATACCTAAGCGTCGGGGCATCGGGGCATCAGAGCATCAGAGCATCAGAGCATCAGGGCATCTAAGGGCATGCATGCAACCCAATCTTACTGGCTATCTAAAAGATAAATGAGACCATTCCCAACCTATTCATCATCCGATACATAACGTCAAAATACCAAGGTGAAGACCAAGATATCTGTCATCGGAAAGTCTTCGGGAGGTACGCAATATGCACAGAGTGAAGTCTTCAGTTGTGGCTCTTCAGTTGAATTCGAGAGTGCAACCCTGGCTTAACAACTTTTGACTTTCAGGTAGAAGCATTTCTTTGATTGGCTACAGCTATGTAGGTTAATTACTTGTTGGGCCATCGACCTACGTGTTCAATTTCCTATTTCTCTTAACTTATATAGACCTCGCTACCGACCATATCTTATACAGGTGCTGTGCGATACATTCGTCAGCTAATAAGGTATAAGTGGATTCTATGTCGAGGGACCTGTAAATTAATTCGTTTACTAGGGAGATGCTTGAGCGCACGATATGATATATGACCTGTTCCAACTCTATAGCTTTGCCAGGTTCTCAGATGAAATGAGATTCGAATGCTGTTCGCTTGTTAATGCAATATCTTCGACTAACGGTTAGGCACATGATACTGTCGCTGTCATTAAGCAGGCCGTAGGAGGTAGGCAGATATTTGAGCACATGGTAGGAACGCATCTGCTTTACAACTACCTGGCTCTACCTTCAGCATTCGCTCACCAGGCAAGTCCTTCCTTACCTCTAGATGCTTGAAATACCAGAAAACCATATACGCTTTCCACCCGCAGAACAACACGCCATGGTCAAGTGGTTAAAACTCAGAGAAACTAATGCTAACATAAAATCTATAGGTCCGCCGTTCACATTGGAGCCACTCGCTGGCAAAGGTGTGTTTTCGGAATCCCGGACAGTCTTGCGAAATGGAGGTGCATGTACAAGTAGCAGACAACGTAAGTAAAAGTTTCCTTTCCTGTCCCCCACTTGACCATGGCTGTTGTTCTACGCTGTCCTCTTTGCCTATCACCGTTGGTGTACACCTGCTCTTATATCATGCATCCACGTATGATTTGTCCTTGAACCAACTGCTGTGTCTTTTTTCTTATGCTATTTTCCCTCCTCTGACCAGTTGCGTCAAAATGGCTGGTGTAAGTCGAATTGGCAAACAATCATGCCCAGTTTTGACATGCCCACGCGAAATCAATTTCAAGAGCAATGAAATTTGTTCTAGAAACAATAATCGTACATGCTAATAAGGAGAGAAAACCTATCTTATGACGTGTCGTACTTTCGTAAGATTACCAGCCGACCCTCGAGACAATGTGAATTCATTTCATATGGCACGAACAAGAAATTGTTTTGCACAATGAATGATCCTCAAAGTCTCCGGGCAGAAATTAATCAAGAGTTTCATGGGTCAGAACTGTATCGCTTATTTGTGTGTTAGATGAAGCCAATTTCTCAACTGGAAGCAACTCATACCGAGGTGGTTAACTAATCCTATGACACCTAACCTAGTAGAAAGTCAATTGGCATGAGTAAGTTAAAGGGGGGGGAGTAAAAACGGTGAAACGATGAATCAATATTGTCAGCACATCTCTATCGTATTGTCTGAGATAGGTAGTGTACCAAGTAACCAGAGTAAGTAACTTGATGCGATGGGATGTCAAAGAAATTTGTAAGCAGGCCAGCTGGATGTTGAACTAAATATGCAGAAAAGCCACATCCAATAGATAAGCGGGCCCAGGACATAAAGGGCGTAAATGACAAGCTTCTCACTAGTGGCTCAAAATACGACGGCGAGGGGTTGTGGTGCTAATTGCCTCTCAATCATATACCCGGCTCGCGATACACAATGTCGGGTTTCCTGGACTAGACCTGTCAAAATGCGATATCGGATTACTTTGGAGTAAGTGTCAAAGTTGCCAGAGTCCTTTAGATCATAGGTGAGACTTGTGCCCAGTTCGAAATCTAATCCCGTGTCTTACCCCACTCCGAAAGAAGACGGCGAGGTCATCAAGGTCCGTGGAGACATAGAGGTAAATGTGTTCAATATATCGCCAAAGCTTTTTACATAGCTTTTTGGGTAGATAGTTGAGCGACGATGGAATCTTCTGTCTTGAATTGTTAATATAAAACTCACCTGAACTGACTGATCCACTGGGACCGACCTGCATGAAGATGTGATGGTGGGGTAGCATGTCTACCGGCGCTCCATCAGGTGGCTGCGGCCATCGATCGTTAGGTATATATAGTCCTATGCCATGACGTTGTCATTAGAAATTCCATCTCTCTGCCTGCCGGCTCGTTTCTCGTAGACACCACGCAGCTTCCATTTCCTAGTCGATACTTACAAGATGCCGAACGAGATTGTTTTCTTTGACCTACCGTCCAAGACCGGCAAGGCGTGGTCCTTGAACCCATGGAAGAGTACGTGCCTTGGTGATTTTCTAATAGTCTTGTAGGATCTAATATGATTGGAAACAGCTCGACTTGCCCTGAACTTTAAGGGTCTTCCTTATAAAACGGAATGGGTGAGTTTCACCGTCGTTTAAAGTGCCTACCCCCCGACTTTGCTAACCGGCGGCGCTAGGTTGAATACCCAGATATCAAAGGCCGATTTCAAGACCAGTGAGTCTATCCAAGGGTTCAGTCTATCTAACATCTGATGGGATTTATTTACCCAAAGCATGGAGTATCCTATGAGCACCCAATAACTGTGGTGATATAGTCTTCCTCCAGCGGAGCTCTACACAATCCCCGCCATCATCCTGCCGGATGGCACATGGGTAATGGATTCGTTCAAGATCGCGGACGTGCTCGAGGAGAAGTATCCGGAGCCGAGCCTACGTCTCGACTCGCCGTACCTCCCGCGAGTGCGGGAGAGCATGGCCAAAGCGTCGTCTCCCCTCACGGCCATCTTCAAGCCCAACGTCTGCAAGCTCCTACTGAACGAGCCGAGCGCTGTGTACTTCCGCAGGACACGCGAGCGGGACGAGGGCATGACGTTAGAGCAGCTCGCGGCGGAGAAGGGCGGCGCCGTGGCGTGGGAGGCTGCGAAGCCGCATCTGCACAGGATTACGGAGCTGCTGAAGGAGAATAGCGAGGGCCCGTTCTTCGAGGGCAAGACGGTTGGGTTCGTCGATTTCGTGTGGGCTGGCTTTCTCATCTTCTATAGTAGGTTCGGCGAGAGTGTGTGGGCGGACTTGCTGGATGCTAGCGGGGACGCGGATGTTCATCTGAAGTTTCTGGAGGCTGTGAAGCCATGGTCTGAGAGAGATGATCACTAGTTGCACTAGCACTACTTGTGGGATGGAATGAGGCTAGGAATGAGATATTACGGCAATGAAAGAAATCGAGCCAACACTCTTATTTACATCGTGTCAAGTCAAAGGAAGCAAGACGATTGAATTGCAGGCGAAGACTGTAGAGTACTGATTTTACGAGCTTTCCGAGGAGGAACGTCTCACCAGAGAATTGATTGGTGAGGTGAGCGATGTAAACGCACCGACCAACTTCCAGTAATGTTCACCTTAGGTACCTAGGTACTTCGGAATGCTTGTGTCACGTGCCACCTCAGATCGCTTCTAGGATATTGTGGGTCTAGGGTTTTTTTTCCCCTAAAGCCGCACATTTCGCGCCCTGTGAACTATCCAAGCCAGAAATTTGGAGCCTCTTCCGAACTTTTTACGTTGACCACGCCCAACTTTCGACATTTCGTCTCGCCATCCCCAAATATACACGATACCCCCAACGAATCCTCCCCGAAGTAATTAGTCGAAATGGCCAAGATCTCGTAAGTTGTATTTTGTATTCGATCTCGAAATTTCGCAATCGGTGTTGGAAGAGCATGGAGGGGTTCGGGAAGAGGAGGAATTGAGGGTTTGGCGGGGTGTGACGAGAAGGAGAATAGGTCGACATGCGCAACGATGAGATGCGACAGTATCCCCCGCGAGTGCTGTATACTTGAAGTGCAGGAACCGAATCTTGGGTTCCAAGATCTACGGGTGGGATTTGAAAACAGGCCGCAAGGGGTGGACGATTGAATAACGAAATCACGGGATGACGCAGATTTAAGGATACAGATTCTCTAACATTCTCTTAGGCGTGGTGCCCCCGGTGGCAAGCTAAAGATGACCCTCGGTCTCCCCGTGTAAGCACTCTCCAATCTTGCGCGAAGTGAAACATCCCCGAAACTCGGTCGCTAATGCTATATATATAGCGGTGCTATCATGAACTGCGCAGACAACTCGGGCGCCCGAAACCTGTACATCATCTCAGTCAAGGGTATCGGCGCCCGCCTGAACCGCCTGCCCGCCGGCGGTGTTGGCGACATGGTCATGGCCACCGTCAAGAAGGGAAAGCCCGAGCTCCGCAAGAAGGTTCACCCCGCCGTCATCGTCAGACAGTCCAAGCCCTGGAAGCGAACCGACGGTGTCTTCCTGTACTTCGAGGACAACGCTGGTGTGGTGAGTTTCGTCCGAATATATGCACCGAATCCCCCGACAGCGACCCAGCTTTGCCTTATTTAAGGTGTAGTGTCGTTGAAATCCCTTGCGCTGGTGGCATGTGCCATATAGCGGCCCTCACATCTATCTGATTCTGCCTGCGTCAAACTCTGAATGCGCATGCTAATTGTCCATCAAGATCGTCAACCCCAAGGGTGAGATGAAGGGCTCTGCCATCACCGGACCCGTCGGCAAGGAGGCTGCTGAATTATGGCCCGTAAGTGATATCTATCATATCTATCTCCATACCACAAGTACTCACTAGTTCCCACAGCGTATTGCCAGCAACTCGGGTGTTGTGATGTAAACGGGGAAACTTTTCCGAGAGAGAGAGAGCGAATCCGGGGAGAGGCAGATTTCACACGACCTACCTACCTTTTTGACGACATGAGTCATGACTGGGGACAAACAAACAAACCTGCTATGACCAGCTTTATACTTCCATCGTTCTCGATGAAGATAGATGATGGGAGGACTAGGAAGAAGCAGTAGACAACTTGATTTTTTCATCAAGTGTGCGGGTAGAAGATGAAGCAAACTGGTCAACTTTGCATTTCGGCTAACGGGGCGTAAAAGGAGACATACCAAAAAGAAACATCAGCATCCTGGATGAATTGAAAAATCGTTCAGTTCCTAAATTTTCGTGGCTTTGGGGGATTTTGAGTAAATTAATGTGACATGCATCTGCTATTCGTGATGATCTGCCAATATCCTTAAAATGTCATGTAGGTGAAGCTCCGATGCTTTAGTGCTCTGGTATAGGGGGTTCGCTGGGATGATCCTTGTCGATCTCCCCCTGTTTTCATTTTCGAATCACTGTATGATAAGTCGTCTCGCCTATCTGTGTACACCAACAAGAGAATGTTTCTTGATTGAAATGTCGTCTCGCCTTTCTCGGAATAGGCTAGGGCGGAGATATTGTAGATGTTTAACTCGTCTCGATGTCGTGATGAATAGCTATAACCCCCCCCCAGCTAGATCCATGGTGCTACGTATCAGATGAAGTACCTTACGCACACTATAGATCAGCAGGTAGATAACACAGGTATGTAGTGATCTGATGCCGATACTTCGCAGATACATCAACACCCCATGTCACTTGTGGGATGAGCTTCTCTTATAAAGTGATGCGTATTGGGTATTCCCTTGAACCCTCGGCTGCTGTGCTATGAACATTTATAGCACTCCAACACTTATGTATGTATAACCGATGGTGACCCCTTATGCTGTGTGCTAATGAAGGGTATACCAGAACCAAATGATGATTGCCGTTTTTCCCTGAAAGTCAAAAACCGCTGATGCGCACTTATGCTGTTCCCTTTTTATACTTCTTTTCTTCCTCTCCCATCTCTCCCTTATCCTTCCTACTGTCCCCTATTCTCATTCACTACCCCATAGCCCTTACCACACATCGTCCTGACCGACCCCCCTTAGCCCACTCTCCCCTTTCCTAGTTGGTGTCGCTACGGGATCTACTCCTCCGTAGCGATACCCTCCTTATTATCCTCGGTCTCGGTGTCCTCGGACAGGCGGCCCGTCTGACCCTGCTCGGGATTCGTCGGTGTGGACGTGGCTGGCGTCTTGGCAATTTGCTTCTTGGCTGCCAGCGTCGCGCGACGTTTTTGGACGGCTCCGTCCATTGAGCCAGAATTCCAGCGAGCTGATGTAACGTGTTAGCATTACTCCTATGATAAGAAACACTGGAGTCAATACTTGCCTTTCATAGAGGCCGACATCTTCTCCGACTTCGTCATCGTACTGTAGTCCTTCGGATCCTTTGGATGCATAACCTCTGCTCCGTCGACAGGAGCGCCATGGTCCATGGCTCCGTTGGAGGTAGCGTTTCCGTTCGTATTTCCGTTCATGTTGGTACCATTTGTCTGTACCAGGGCGGGGTTTACGGGAGGGGCCGCGGATTGTCCTCTAGATGTAGAGGTTGAGGAAGGAACTTTAAGCTTGATGATCTTAGAAGCTTTTGTCGTAGAGGCCGTTTCGGGCTGGGGCTGCTGTTCCTCGGCTTGTTCTGATGTGGCGGTCACATTCTTTATGCGCATCTGCTTCTTTGGTGCTGCTCTAGCACGCTTCGGTTTAGGCTCCTCAAGAAAATCGTCGTCAATATCGTTAGTAAACTTTCGCTGGCGTTTCTCGCGAAACTGGTAGTTGCTGGTGGACACCACTGTTGCAGCTGTTGCAGTTGATGAAGAGGTAAGAGGGCGTGCTTCCTCATCTTGTTCCGCCGTGGTTCCAGAATGCACGGTGTTAAAGGATGTTGCCGGGGTCTCGATCTTGCGAGCATTCTTCCGGCGTGGTGATGGTTTGGCAATTGGTCGCGACTCCGTGCCATTCGCCTCATTCTGTACATCTTCCGCAACTGGGGTGGTAGTCGGAACAGAAGTTGCGGGTGCTCGGCGTCTTCGCTTACGAGCTGGTTGTTTCTGCTCCCCTATGTCCTCGGCTCCTCTCTTCGGTGAGGATTTCTGTTCGGCCTCTGAATCTCCATTGATTAATGGCTCGACATCTGCTTTGGGTAAAACCTTAGCACCAGACTTGGCCTGTGACTTGGCCTGTGACTTGGCCTGCGTCTTGGACTGGGCTTTGGGTTGTGGCTTCGTCTCCGGCTCGGGTTGAGCTTCCGGTTCGACGTTAGGTTCCGGTTCGGGAACTGGAGTTGATATAGCTTCCTTTACAGGATCTGGAACAGGGTTCTTGCGTGGTCGACCGCCTTTGCCCTTCTTCTTTGGGGGCTCCGGCGTAGCAGGCTCTGGAACCTGGGTGGGTGTAGCAGAATTCTGTTTAGAATCCGGGCCGATATTCTCCTGGATCTGGGCAGTACGACGTCCGCGGCGAGGAGCAGGGGCGGGACTAGAGCCTCTGCTGGCGGGGTCACCTCCGTTAAATCTCTCGGGAGCTCTTCTGGTTCGTTTTCCCTGGGCTAGGTTTTCGGCTTCGGCCGCCTTGGGAGTCTTAGTATGCCGGTTACGTAACCGGGTGTTGTGATTGACCCCGTAGCGTTGTTTCATCGGGTTTTGCTTGCCGATCGATGAGGGCTTGGGGTCATACTCGAATCCGTACACGTTGGCCATGATTCTATCCTGCTGCATATTATACAGCTTGTCGAATTCTTGGTCCTTTTCGGCTCGAATACCCCTTACGACAAAGTCCTTTCGCCCAGGATCAGCGTTGGGGTTTTTGCTGACAGCCGAGTTGTAGCGGCGTTCGAAAGCCTCTTCTTCTTTCTGATAGCGTACAGAATTGTCGTAGTCGTCTGTCAGCTTCCTCAACTCGTTAAACTCCTTCTGCCAAGCGACCAGGCTTCGGTTGGTAACTTCGGCGCGGTAGTACAGTTCCTCAGGAGACAAGGACTTGATATCGCTGAATAAGTCGACGAACTCGGAAGCAGGTCGCAGCTTGTTGAAGCGGAACTGGTCCTTCGTGGTCTTCTGAGTGTTTGTGGGTTCTGTCGCCGCCAAGGGTGTGTTGGCAGCAGTTTCTGCGGGTGTATCTTCAATGGGGCCGTCCTCGATAGCAGGGGTAGAGCCATTAGTCGCTACATTAGCAACTGTGTCCTGTTGTGTAACATCTTCGTTGGTAGCATCGACATCAGGCCCGACTTCGGAATTGGCGTCGGCATCAGCTTCCCGAGTAGCGATACTATCAGCATCGGAATTAGCGTCTGCATCAGCCTCGGGCTCATCCTCTAAGAACTCCGGGTAGTAGACATAAGAGCCTCGGATATATGGGGTGAGATGGTTGAGGTGGGTGAGTGAGCCTCGATTGTTTAGGTCGTCTTCCATAGCTTCAGCTTCTTCAACTTCGACGGCTTGCTGAAGATTAAGGGAAGGGTTAGGTTCTCGTATCGAGTTTTGCTTAATTTGTAGATGCTCCATAGACTGTGGAGCGCTGAGCATGTCGAGTGCAGAGACTTTAGGAAGAGCTTTTGAGTCGTTGCTCGAAGAGCCGGAACTGGTACGTCTGAGAATTGATTCACCAGACTCTGAACTATGATGTCCACCAACTTCAATGGTGTCTTGTACTTCGACGTCATCCAACTGGGGCTCAGGTACATAGGTCTGAGGTTCGGCAGTGGACTTGCGCGTATAATTGCGCCGGCGAGTAGACGAAGATTGTGGTTGCTCTGATGCACGTCTCTTGGTGCGAGAATCAAGATCGTTTGCGGTGTCGTTGTTGCTGAGGAACTCAGTCTTACGTCTTTTGGCGGCGCGGGTGGTTGTAGGCGTAGCCTTTACACCTTGGTTGTCGGCCTCCTCAAGATTCTCAAAGGTGTAATCTACACGGGCGCGTTTTCTCAAAGAGCGGCCACCCTTACTGGTAGGATCCTCTGGAGAAGCATTGGCACCATCAAGCTGACGGGCACGTGTGCGAGTTTCTCTCGAAGCAGAGGGACTGGGGGTGTCATAAGTCAAAGAGCGGCTGGCCATACTGGTAGGCGGTGTCTCGGATGAGATATGCTCAGTGATATCGGATGATAGAGGGACGGGAAGTGTGTGGCGTTTACGACCACGTCCTCGGGGGCCCGAAGAATCCATAGTTAGGATCTAAGCGGAGTGTAGAGTTGTATAAGTCGCAACTTTGAGTGCGAGTCAGCGGGTCAGCGAGTCCCGGAGGCACAAGAGTTGTTTAGGGTTGAAGTGAGTGAAAGTCAATGTGAAAGAAGTTTTGGGTCGGAGATTATTGTCAGTGGGGAAAGGGAAACGCGAGAGCGCGTGGCTAGAAAACTAAGGAAGCCGAGGAAAAGACGAGTATAGGAGATGAATGATTAATGACTGATTTCCTCGGATGATGGTCCTTCCTCTGCTGGCGTTTACGGGAAACGTTAGCACTTACAAGTGTAGGCGGTGGTGGGAAAATTATATGTTATCGTGGTTGAAAATTGTACAAGGCCTTGCAAGTACCGGACCCAAGGGTAACGATAGCAACGACGAAGAGGTTTTAAGTGACGCACTCAAAACCAAGTCACTAGAATGAAATGTATTATTGAATGTTTCCCGAGCTTGCCAATCTACTGCGTGCGTAAACTGCGCGATGGTTGAAGTTGCAAGTTGTGGCATTAATGAGATGAAAGGAGTTGGCTGACTTCGGCTTGCAGATGAAGATGAATGAAAAAGACGAAAGGTTTATGGCTCGAACTTGCAGTGCAAAATTAGAAGACGGTGGGAAAGAAAATTGTACTTGGGTGGAGAGACAAGAGATGAGCACATTGGGACAATCACGTATTCTTTCCCGCCGTGATTATTCGAAAGTTGTTATTCCAATATTTGACTTTTTGCGCTGGTCCTCTCACTGACGAGAGTTCAACACGGCCGCGCCTCGTCGACGCTACCCAGCTAACCCACCACCTGTTCCAGCGGTCCCAGCGGCCTCAGCGCCCTGCTAATTTCTAAAGGTTCGGCGTGACAAGCCACAACTGACATCCCGATTAGGCGGCATCAGCCACCACGCTTATGCCATTTGGGCAGCGGTCTCTAGCCAATCAAATTACACGTTATCACTCAAGTTCCTTTCTCGGCCTGTTTTTAGTCTAGTGGCCACTTAAAATGCACCCCTTGGAACTTGAACTTGTGAGGGCACAGCGCACAGCGCACAGCGCAGCCACGGGAACTTACAGAATCCTATGGTTCGTGCGTTGCAGGTCTGTGGATCCCCGTATACCTAGGTTAGGTAGGTAGTATACGTAACCCGTCGGCCCCGTCCGGTGACGACAGGTCATAGCTCTCTCTTGCCTGGTGAAACTCTTCAACCAACACTCTATCAAACAGATATTGTCTATGGCTTTTTACACTAATTACAGGCTATAGCACATTGCAGTCTTTCTTCCAGAGCTTGGCTATGGCCGGCTAATCAGTTACACAATAGTTTTCTCTACCTGAGTTGTTCAATTAGTATTTTGTTACATCTGCCGGCGAATATCTCTATAAACCAAGCTGCAGGTGAATCTCGTGATACCATTGGCTCTCCTACTGCATAAGTACACACGGTACTAGGTACACACACCCATCACTGATACCTTGTACCTTGATTGCTACCTGGGTACCTATTACAAAGTCCCGACAAATCATAGTATAAGGTATCGCCTGTTCGTAGTCTAGTCGTGGGTACGAAATCACTTGGTCCAGTGTCAATCGTCGCTGTCGTTCACTGTCTCCCGATTGCAGCCTCAACCCCTCCTTTGTGCAGACCTCGAACCTTCGACCATTCAACATGCCGCCCAAGCCATCAAAGGCACCCGTGCCGTCAAAGGCCTCCAAGGCCGACGAAGCTCTTGACGAGCTCTTCGAGGGAATCGGCGACGACAGCGCACCCAAGAAGTCCACGGGTAAATCCAAACCGGCCGCCTCCAAAGGTCGGGCCGAGAAGCCCAAGAGGGACATCCTCGCCGATCTAGAGAACGAGCTCGAGGAAGAAGAGACCGCCCGACCGCACACCCCTCGAGTCAAGGAGGCGTCCGCCTTCAAAGCCCCCAAGCGAACCAGCACCGCTACCCCTCCTCCGGGACGACCTTCCGAAGACAAGCCAGCCGGCGCCGCACGCAAGTCCGTCGATAGCACCCGCTCTCTCCATGCTACTTTCACTCCGAGCGCCACTAGTTCCGAGCTTCAGGATGCCGAGAAGAAAGGTCCGGTCGAGCAGACAACCCCAGCCGCGGCGGGAGGTGGTTGGTGGGGTGGGATATTTGCTACTGCGAGCGCCACTGCAAACGCGGCCATGAAGCAGGCCGAGGCTGCTTACAAGGAAATTCAACAGAACGAGGAGGCCAAGAAATGGGCTGACCAGGTTAGAGGGAACGTTGGAGCCCTGAAGGGTCTGGGTAAGTCTACTCGCTATCTACTATAGTGTTTGATCGGTCTGTCTCTAATACAACCCGATCTACAGGCGACGGCATCCGTCACCGCGCCCTACCTACATTCGCCAATATCCTGCACACGCTCGCCCCGCCCATCTCCTCGCACGAGCGCCTCCTCATCCACATCACCCATGACATCGTCGGCTACCCGTCGCTCGACCCCCTCATCTACGATGTCTTCAGCCGCGTCATGTCGCAGGTTGAGGGCGGCGACCTGCTCGTCATCCAGCGCGGCCACGAGAACACCGCCGCCCGTCGCTCTTCCTCCGACGCCTTCTACGGGGGAGGCAGCGCGAGCGCCGCCGGTTGGCGCGACGGGCCCTGGTGGCGGCAGTCGGACTCGCCGCGCGAGCTGGGCGCCGTGAAGGGCCTGGTCGAGGGTACCAAGCTGTGCCGTGTCAGCGCTGAGAGCTACGCGCACGACTTCTTCGCGGCGAGCGGCGGAGTGGCCGAGGCCCAACGCCGCGCCCTCGAGCCCGTCAGCGAGGAGAACCCCGTGCGCACCAGCGACATCTTCCTAGCCGTCCAGCCCATCGCCGTGGACGCGGACCCGGCGCTGTTCGCGGGCAGCAGCGCGGCCAAAAAGGAGGTCGACGAAGAGGAAGAAGAAGAAGAAGATGATGATGAAGATGATGAAGATGATGAAGAAGCCAGCCCCGTCGTCGTTAAAGATGACAGCGCCGCCGCAGACCCCCACGTCTGCTTCGCCGTCTACGTGCTCGACCCCGTCCATGACATAGTCTACAGCACCGTCAGCCAGCGCATCCCGGCCAAGTGGATCCGGTGGCTGGACGCGCCCGCGCCGCTGACGCCCGCCAGCAGCGGCGGCGAAGGGGGCGAGTCCGCGTCCGCGTTGCCTGCCGGTGCGTTGGAATCGGCTAGCGTGCCCGACGAGATCCGCGAGATCGTCGAGGGCGGCGGCGTCGACCCCCGCGAGTGGGTTGCCGAGTGGGTCGAGGAGGCTCTGACTCTGAGTGTCGGTGTCTTGGCCCAGCGGTACGTCGCGCGCCGCATGGGTGTTGGTGAGGGCGGGCTGGGCAAGGGGAAGCAGAAGGTCGAGGCGCTGCTGCAGGAGGGCGGTGGTGAGGCGGCGAGGGCGGGGCTGATTTAAGGGGTGAGGTGGTTTCTTGCTTGGGGCCTGGGAGCTTGAGGCTAGGGGAAGCACCTAATGGATGGTGGAAAGCCCTGGTATGAGTAGATAATTACTCGTCCCTTTTGCGGACTTGTGTGCGACTCTATGTTCGTTTTGACGGGAATTAATGGAGCTAGGTTCGAACCGATCGTCTAATATTCAGACGTTTCTATGCAATACCTGCCTGTCATTTATCTGTCACGTCACCGTCGGAAGTAATGAGATGGTATTATGAGTTTCATCCGCACGAGCGTCTACCATCCTAAGATCAGGTGCTGGCCATCATGGTGTGTGACCTAAACTTACCTCGTATAATTAGGATACTGTTAACTATGAGCTCACCTTACGTTGTAGTCATTCTGATACAGTGTTGATATCGGGGTGCTTTTGACCGCACATCAAATCAGCCATACCGTCTCTTCGAGGTTGCCTCTCTCAGACTTTTAATTGATCACGCAGCTACTTGAGTTGTCACCGTAGAGTGTAGCAAGCTGCGGACGGGGACGAGAAATCTAAGCTTCGCTAGCGATTATCGTGAGATTCAGCCCATAGTAAGAAATCAAATCAAAGCATCTAATGCTTATTTATCTGCTTTACGGCTATCCACTCTCAGCCACCGACCAACCAACCATCCATCCATCCCAGTTCATTCCATTCTCATCTTTTCCTTCTCTAAGACAAGCCCAAACCTGGCCACAACATCCAAAGCCACTACTCCCTCGCAGCCTTATCCTCGACCTTCTCAAGGCTCCCCACGACCTTAAGCTCGGCCTTGGCAGCACGGCTCGCGCCCGTTGGCTCCACGCGCTTGAGCGGGCGGTACACCGGATCCCACATCTGCTCGCGGATCCACTCGTCCAGGCTGTCCTTGTCGGTCGGGATGTCCTTTTCGGTGGCGACACCGTCGTCGACGGCGGCGAGGATTACTTCCCGGGCGACGCGGACGCTAACGGCGCGGACTGTAGCACAGTAAAAATTAGTATGGCAGGCCATTGCTTTTTTGGGTAAAGGGTGAAAGGTAGAGATATGCGGTGGCTGCATCATGCATGACTGCAGGTATGTCTCGAAGGTAATAGCTCCGAAAGTCCTCGTAATATAAATCTCACCCACAACTCCCAAGACAAGGAAAAGGAAAACTTCGAAATGTACCTACCATCCTCAACGCCGGGCAACAGCGGCGCCGTATCATCTTTAAGAGCCGGACTAAGATCCGCCACGCCCCGGACAGCCGCCACCAGCATCTTATCCGTGACCTTGGACGCGCGCGAGAGCACCGCACCCAGACCAATCCCCGGGAACACGACCGAGTTATTGCACTCGGCGACGTCGATCTGGACCTCGGCACCGTCGGCGCCCCACGGGCCCTTGACGGGGTCGAACGGTGAGCCCGTGGCCACGAGCGCGCGGCCGTTAGTCCACTTGAGGATGTCCTCGGGCACGGCCTCGTGCAGACGCGTCGGGTTGGACAGCGGGAGGATGACGGGGCGCTCGGTGTGCTTGGCCATCTCCTTGATGATCTCCTCGGTGAAGGATTTTGGTACGGTGGACGTGCCGATCAGGACGTTCGGATGGACTTCTTTGATGACGGAGAGGAGGGATCTTTTCTTGCCGTCCCATTCGGAGGCGTCTTTGGCGTACGTCTGCTGGCCGTGGTCTAGATCGGTTTTGGTGGTGAGCAGGCCGGGCTTGTCGATGAGCCTGTAGAAATCGAGTGAGAAAGTTGTGCAGACTACGAATCTGATGTAGAAACCTACCAGATCTGCTTTGCTGCGTCTTCCTTGCTGATGCCCTTCTCGGTAGCGATGGCATCACGGACTTGATCCGCAATACCAACACCGGCGGTTCCGGCGCCGAAGATGATCATCTTGGTGTCTTGAAGCTTCTGCTTGGTCACGTGCAGTCCGGCCATGATGGCGGCCAATGTCACGCAACCTGTTCCTTGAACATCATCGTTGAAGCAAGGGATCTCCGGTCGATAGTGGTCCAGAATACGACGTGCTAAATTCACGCTTTAGTATCATGGCAGAGAGTTGTTGCTCAGAGATACTCACCATTCGTCAAGCCGAAATCTTCGAAATGGATATAAGCGCGGGGGAAGAGCTTGCGGGCAGATTTGACGAATTCATCTACAAGCTTGTCATACTTCTCACCCCGTTCCCGCTTCTGGCGCAATCCAAGGTACAATTCATCGTTCAGAAGCTTCTCATTGTCCGTTCCGCAATCCAAAATAACAGGCAGTGTTCGGTCGGGGTGGATTCCAGCGCATAGAGTAGTGAGTGCGAGCTTCGCGACCGAAATCAAGATCCCGCCAGTGCCTTGATCCCCTATTCCGAGAATTTCTTCGCCATCTGAACATGGTGAGCACACATATCACGCTGACGGGGGAATGTCAAAGTACCTGTTACGACTATATAATCAATATCCTCAGGCTTTCCCCATTGAGCCAAGTCGTGGGAAATCCTATCGATGTCATTGATATTAAGGAAGCATCCCTCCGGCCGTCGAAACAGGCGGGAGAAGTTCTGGATGGCATCACCTTCGGTCGGCGTATATACAATACTAAACATTTCTTTCATATGATCTTGTAAAAGCTACATTCCATCAGTACGGTAGTTTATATGCTGATAGGGAGTGAATATTGATAGCAGAGCATCTACCAAGACGGTCTCACCCTAAAGTACAGTACTAAGTTTTGCTCCTTAACCGAAGTCAAGAAGGTATTCTTCGCCAAGTCATCATGTCTGGAGGAGTACTGCTCGTACGCACGCTCGACTTGCTGCTCGAGGGACTGGATGCTACTGGGGAGTAGACCGGTGAGGTTGAACTCCCGCCTCTCCTCGGCCGAGTGCGCGGAACCGCGATTAAAGTACGGAGTATTCAGCAAGACGGTGCCGGACACGGCGCATTCAATTGGACCGCTAGTGCTCAGGGGCAGATGCGAGAACTTGGGCTTGGCGTTGGCTGGCATCTTAGTTGTGGTGTGGAATGATCTATGACTGAGTTGAAATCTCAACGATCGCAAAGGCCGGGCAAAATACATCAACAAGGTATTGAGTTGAGTAAGTCATTTATGAATGTAAATAGGCGGTAGCGATAAATATATCTAAAGAGACAGTAGAGCAGTCCTCTACGAACAAGATTGTTCCCAATTGAAGTTTCAACTTTTCCAGGAAAATAGTATGAGAGGAGCTCACTGGCACATGCAAGACGCGAATCATGGGTACAAGATGGAAGTACATGCATATGGAGTGACGTCGTACAATGACCGACCGAACGATGTGACAAATGAAAGCCGTTATCCGTAGCGTAGGCGGGGGTCACGTTTGGGAGCTAATCCAGGCTGCCAGGTTTCGGGTATTCGGGGCTCGTAGGATGTGCCTCGTGCTAGATCCGAACTTTTCGGGGCACAAATGTAGGAGCTCTTGGAGCCTCGCTCATGTAGAAGCATTACAGATATGTAAAAGATGAGCGTGGACTATGATGGTCCGTATGTCGTTCTTGCAGTTTTGTTTTCCACGGATGATGTAAACACCACCCGCCCTGTATCACCAAGCCATCTCGGGACCGCGATACAAGACGTATCGCAGCATCAAGACCATTCGGATGAAAGACTCGTAAGATTTATCGAGTAGCCGGAGACAGGGATTGCTGCGTTGAGAGAGAGAATAAAATATACAAACCTGTTGCTGATTCTTTTCTAGTATTTTTTATCATATACTTCAACAAATACTTTTTTCCATGCAAAAGTTGGTGGATGAAGTTGTCTGTTGAAAGAAATTTTCACGATAAATTCCGCTACCTGGAATCTGAGCACAGACCACTTCGACTCCAGGCTGCCAGGCAGCTCTGCCTACCAGCTGCTTCCAGCTGCGACTGACCTGACAGTTACCCCTATTTTTTCTAACATTTTATTTTTCCTCCCAAGTACTTTGAGAGTTTTACCATAGGACTCTGAACATATTTTGAGTATCAAGATCTCTTACTCCCTACAGGAAATGCGTGGTGTGACTAGTGTGGTGAAGGCTTGCTCTAGACAGAACAGCATAATGGAAAATCCTTTATCCTCCTTTATCCTCCAAAGAAACGAGAGTGTGATTATTCAAGCGGATAATTCAACGAGAGTTGCGAGAAAAAAAAATTGTAAACGAATATTGGAGGAAGCGAGTAACTCCACCAAAGGTCTTATGATAGTATCAAAGTCCACTACTACCTTCGTTGATTGAAGCCTTTCCTCCTGTTAGTCATTGTTGGAATTAGTGTTGTTATCTGTGCCTAGGTATTGTTGCCGTTGTAACTGCTGCCGTTGTGACTGTTGCTGGAGTTGGTGTAGCTGCTGTGGTTGCTTGACGGACTGTTGACGAAGGCCCCCTTGCGAAACTGGGAATTGGGATTGAGGCTGAGCCGGCCGGATCTGACGGCCGTTCCAGACAGGGCCGATCGCAGACCCTTGCGTGCTCTGGTAATCTAAGAACGCTCTAGCATATTCAATGATCTCTTCCTCGTCCACCTCGACCAAATCACTGGACAAGGGCTTCTGGAGATAAGTCTTCCAGATTTTCTTTGTAAGTTTCCAGGGCGGAGCCGAACAGGCCAGGGCCATGTGGATTCAGGGACCCCAACTCTATTTGTGGCGCGAGAGAGGATTCTCTTCGTAATACTCAATACCCGATGAAAAACTAGAGAGGATCGTTGGATAATAGTGAAGAACCAAATGGGTTGGGGTAAAATACATATCTGACCGAAGACCAGCGCATTCTGTTGTATATCATTCTCACTGCATTGAGATAAGAATATGTCGGCTTTGTCTAAAAGTTGTATGCATTCCCATTACTGACGAGCTGGAAAGTCTTCTAGTTTGAATTCTGCTTCTCTTAGAGACCCTCACATCCTCGGGAAGGCAAAGGCCCTGCCATACGACAAGAACATTCACTGCCAAACATTCAGCTCACAATGATGACCCACCCCCGAAACACGCATCCGAACCAGTAATCTAGGGATAGGGGATACCGTATATACCTACTTCTGACCTCACGAGTAGAAGCACCGAACAACCATAGGAGTCTAAGCCACACCATTAAGCGCTACCCAACGCTAGGAAATCTGGCCTCTACAAACAGATGAGTATCACCGATCTTAACAGCCGCCTCCGCCGCCGCCACACTGTGGACATAGAAGTTAGCCATTTGTGATCTCCTTGCCGGGTAGATACGAGAATAAGAGTTGAACTTACACCACCGCCGCCTCCACCACACCCACCTCCTCCTCCTCCACACCCACCACCTCCCCCACCGCAAGCCGAGCCGGAAGCGGCGCACTATTGAACACCAAGATTAGTCTTTCTGTCTCGCACACATAAAACATCCATACACCGCAAGAGCCGGTAGAAAAGACGGAAGAAAGGACGAGACCACTTACACCACCCCCACCGCCCCCTCCACACCCTCCACACCCCCCGATCCCCCCGCACCCGCCCCCTCCCTGCCCACAAGCGCCCATCGCGCACCCTCCAATGCCGCCCTGCCCGGTCGTAGCAGCGCCCGGGTCGCCGCATGGGTAGCACGCGGGCGTCAAGTAGATCGGGGTAACGTACGGCCCGTACAGCATGAACGGGTAGCCCCAGTAGCTATAGTAGTACTCCTCGCGGGGCGGGAGCTCGCGGCCCTTCTTGCGCGCGCGCTTCTGGGCCTTGGCGTACGACTTGTCCAGGTGCTCCAGGTGCAGCTGGTGCATGCGGCGGCGCACCTGGTCGCGCGACTGGTCCAGGTCGCTGAAGCGCACCGAGTTGTGCGCCGATATGTGCGCGCTGTTGTCGGGCGGGCAGAGCGAGGCCTGGCCGGACGTGTGGAAGGATTCGGAGACTAGTGTCAGTTAGTACGGCGGTCGTGTCTGAATATCGGGAAAGTATAGAGGAGAGGCATACTCTTCTCGTTCTTGGACATGCGCAGCACGCTGCCGACCGAGTTGATGTGGGCCGCGCGCACCGACTCGCAGTACCAGCACGTGCACTCCGAGTAGACCTCGCCGAACATGTCCTGGTACGTCTTGCTCGTCCACTCGAACGCCGTCGACAACTTGGCCTCGTCGATTTTGTCGTCGTGGTCCACCAGCTGCTGCGTCTTCGCTTGCGTCCACTGCGTGTACGCCGAAGGGCTCAGCTGGTGGGTGTGCCACGCCAGGTCGACGTCGAGGGTCGGGACTGCAACCTCTTGTCGAAACGTCGCCATGATCCGTACGAAGCGCTGGTACTTTGTGATGAGGCGCGTCATCGTCTCGTGAGCTGCTGGGCTGTGGAGCCAGTCAATCTGCGTGGATGGTGAGCTGGGGGGGCGTTTATAGAGGGCGCTCGAAATTCATGACTAACCTTAACCATCTTCTCCGTGAAAATCCCTTGGCGCAACACGGCCCCGCCAAGCTCAAGGGCAAATGGAGTCGGGTTCGCCCAGTATCGCTTCATCATTTTTCTAATGTGCGCCCGAGCGGTCTGGCCGACCCGATAGCGGCGGATAGCATCTCGCCCTGTCACGTTCTCGACCTCTTTAACCAACTTGTCGTCCCTCAGCGCCTGCTCGATAATGATGCGGACATCATTCATCGATGGTGTCGGGAACGTTTCAGGGGCAAGAAGTTGTAATATCTTGCTGCGGAGGCCGTTCTTGATCAATCTATTTGGAAAAGTGCGCTCGTGGCGATCTTTGAATGCGATGGTTCGGGGAACCCTTTTCGGCAATCCGGTGCTGATCTCCAGGATAGTCCCCGGCATGGGCTTGCCGTGGAAGAGCAGCTCCTGGACGTCTTTCACGAACTTGCCGACTTGGAGAAATTCCATCGAGAGAATCTTACCACACTTCGTACACGTATACGTAAAGTTCCCATCTCCGTAGCCCTCTCCCAGGAGACCGGGATCCTCGCCGTCGAATTCTTCGGGTAGTGCGCACGTCGTCCACGGTATCTGATGGGATTCGGAGCAGCAGGGACACTTAACGGTCTTGACTACCGGGTCTTCCGTATTATCCCATCTCCGTCCCATGATGTTCTCCCACACTTTCTTGCAATCAGTGGTAACATTGTAATTGAAGTTCGCATCAATCGCATTGTTGACGAGGTCCCACGGCATGCCAGCCTCCCACAATCCATTCAGGCAAGACAGTATACAGTCTTCCAGATATGCTCTAGGGTTTAGCATGTGGGCGTGCCAGACCATCAACACATCTATTTCAGTTAGCTTTCATACGCGACACCGCGTGGACGATCTAATGAGTGCTACCTATAGGTGGAAGTATCTTCTCGGCCCAAGCTAGTGGGGTACTGTACTTTAGAAATCCGCTGTACTTTTCTGAGCTGTCTTCCATATCGAGCTCGGACAGTTTATTCGTGGAGAGCTTCTCCCACCACGCTTCGTATCGGTCTACGGCTCTGGCGACGTAGATAGCCCAGCGCTTCTCGCGGAGCCCGGCTAGGCGCTTGCCGGTCTCGTCGTCAAGCTTCAAGTCATTTTGGACGGTATTGGACTTTTTCTCGGTTTTTGGTAGAACGCGCGAATCGTACAGGCCCCAGAGACCGTCCGTGTAGCCAATATCTTCCTTAAGATTGTGAAATGCGTGGAGGAGTTTCAGATGCGCGAGGCAGGTATCAGGGGTTACCTCGCTGGACTGGGACGTGAGGTGGAGGGACGAGAAAGCGGAGCTGAGCTCCTCGACAGGCGGGGCCGACGCTTGACCGTCTCCGAAGCTGTATCGCGGCGGCGCTTCTCCATACGTCACTACGGGTTCTTTGCCCGGAGATGTGGCCATGGGGGCAAGACCGTTGGACTTGCTCATGGCGCGAGATTGTGAGATTGTCTTCTATGGAAGACCAAAGTACATGTAGGTAATGAGATATGAGAAAAGGGTACGAAGGACTGCGAATACGGGTGAAAGGTTAAATTATAGATAGAAGACAGACAAGGTACAGGGAATGATGTTTCTGAGAAGGGTAGGTGATTTTAATAGAATAGTACGCCGTATAGATGACTACCTAAATATTCTCTCCATTCAAGGTCTGTGGGATTGAGATTTGGGCGTGAGCGGTAGGTCGTGCGACGAGATGTTACTTTACGTAGCATCCATCACATGGAAAGAGGCCGAGGGAGGGGATGGGGGTTCGATGTGGTTATTATATGAGGCAGGCAGGTGGTCGGAGATAAGCGTGGCTCTGCGTCGGTGGCTTATCCGGGGCTATACCACAGCGTGCTCAGCCGTACATAGTGGCAGGCAGGTAGGTTGAACGGATCCCCTAGGGCTGATCCTACCTCAGCACTAGGAACACCATACGAAGGGACTAATCAGTTGACTAAGAAGTGAGGCGACATGAGCTCGCACAAGCAAGGCGTTTTTTTACCCGTCTGTCCGTTCAAAGTAGCTGCTACTGCAACATGGTCTAACACAGCAGCTTCCAATGGTGATTGGAAAGTGACAACGAACTTGTGGGCGTCTGCGGGGATGAGGGGGGTGACGTAGCAGCGCTAAATTCCCAAGTGACGATAGACAAGGTGCGCCGGTGCATATTGGGGGACGCCCCTGGAAACCCTTGGTGCCATTGATGGCTCTAGTAATTCGCCTAGGTTAGAAAGCTTGAAATGACATCCATTTGTACCGTGAATCATCCCTTCCTTGCTCATATCTTTGCGATAAAGCATGTAGGTGAGACTTGGAGGCTTTGACTGTGGCGATCCTATAATAGGCACGCCTCTAAAATATGCGAAGGCATCTGCTGTTTGAATTACATCATATTGCAGACGGCTGCTTGCAGAAAGATAAGTCCCCTTTGCCTTATCCTCCCACCGACACCGAGATAAACATTGCCATTGAGCAAGGCCATGCAATAGGTACCTTAGGTAGTTAGCAATGCAATGAGGGATCCATTAGGGCTGTGGCTGTGGGTTATGGGGAAAACCTTCCCTTCCAAAGCTTCTTAGTCAGGACCCCTGAAGATTGACCTAAGCTAAGCTTCTAACCTAGTAGTTAAAGCATGCACCCCGTATCCGTACGGCGTATTCCCAGACTTGGCAAGTCAATCAATCGCCTTACCCACTGCCCTAGGTTAGGTTACTGGAATGCAATGTCGTCTTGAACTCGTCAACTAAACACACCAAGCCGCCCTTTATGTTTGCGATGAGCTGTGGATCGTGGCGGTGTTTCACACGACAGACATGATTTGTTTTGCCGTCGTGTCTTGCTGTGTGTCTAAGAGTAAGTTTTCAGCTGTTGATCCACTCCGCGGCGATGACGATTTTTGAGTCAACTTGGGTCTTCTAGAAGTGACATAAACCTCCGCAAGACGGTCACCCCATTCCGGAAATATTATGCGACATGCGTCTCTTGATATAAGGTAGGCCATAACCATAAACTCTGCCAACCCGCCAAAATATAAAAATATTGATTATATAATTTGATAATTATTATTTATGAAAATTATTATATTATAATATTATTATTATAATAAGAATTTAGTTAATTATATTTTTTTAAAAATATATTTAAATAAATTTATAATAATTTTTAATAAAATTAGAAAATAATATTAATAGAAAATTTATTATTAAATAATTAAAATAAAATGAAATATATTATTAAAAGATTAAATATAATTAAATTATATTAAAAATCATGAAAAAATTAAGGTTTTTTACATGGAGTTTTAAAAAAATATATATTTTTAATAATAATAATATATTAAAATAAAATATTAATATAAATTTAAAAAGTAAGATTAATTATATAAAAAATAACCCTTAGAAGTAAATAATTTAAAAGGTTTTATAATATTTTATTATATTAATAAATTATATTAATTTAAAACTAAAAATTTTTATTAATTTTATAATAATTTTAAATTTTTAAATTTTATATATTTATTTTAAATAGTATAAATTTATTAGTTTTAATATTATAAAAACGGTTATTATAATATTTATATAATATTAAAAAAAAGTAAATTAAATAACGCTAGAAATTAATAATAATATTAATATTAAAATCGCAAATTTTCATAAATTAAAAGAAATAAAATTAAAAAAACTTAAATTAATTAAAAAATTAATTATAAAATAAGTTTTAAAGCTTATTAAAAATAAATTTTAAATTATAATATTTATTAAGAATATTAAAAGTATATTTTTTTTAAATAATAAGCTTATAAATTTTCATAGAAAATCTAAAGTGTTTTTTTTTAATTACGAATTACTAAATAAATTAACTAATAATTTAATGTTTATTTTTAAATTTAAAATAATTTTATTTTTCTATAAGATTATTAATTTAATATTTATTTTATTTATATAAATAATAATTATTTTAGCTAAAATATTTATTAATTTATTAATATTACTAAGCGAAAAAAATAATATATTAAATTTTAAATTAATAAATAATAAGAATTTTATAGGAATAAATTTTTTTAGGAATATTTTATTAACAAAGAATTTTCTTAAAAAAAACCCGCTAAAAGAATATGCTTTTAAAAAGAGTTTTCTTAATAATATCATAATAAATTTTCTTTAAAAAAAGTATATTACGTTAGCCGTAACGGTTTTATTTAATAATAAAATAAATGGGTTAAATATATAAAAAATAATGAAAAAAAATAATATTATAATAAATAAAAATAATATTATAATAAAAAAAAATAATATTATAATAAAAAAAAATAATATTATAATAAAGAAAAATAATATTATAAAAAAAAATATTAATAATATAATTAATTATTAGTAAATTATAAATTTAAATTATATATTATTATATAATTTTTTAATAAAAAATGATTATTATAAGGAAAATTTATAAAGTTTAAATGTAAATAATAAAATTAATATTATTTTTATTTAAAAAAATAAATTAAAGGGTAAAAAAAAAAGAAATAAACATGATATATATTTAAAATATAAATAAATATTAAAGTTTAATATTTAGTATATTTATAATATTTTTAATATTAAAAATCTAAATTTAATTATTTTTTATAATAAATATAATGTTCATTTGAATAAAATTATAAAGTAATAAATAGTAAAATAAATTATATTTAAAATAATTAATAATAAAATTTTTTTTTATATAATATTATAATAAATTAATATATTTTATATTTATATTTTAAAATTTTTATATATAATATATTAGAAAATTTATAATATATAAAATAATTTTAAATAAATAATTAATATAAAAAATTATAATAAGTTTTAAGAAATTTTTTTATTTATAAAAGAATTAATATTAATTATAAAATATATTAAATTTATAATATCTTTTAACTTAATAATCTTAGTATATTTAGTATATTTAGGATATTTTAACTTAATAGAAATCTTAATATTTAAAATAATAGAATTAGCCATAGCTATAAATATTATATTTATTAAAAATCTAAATTATTTTCAAAAATTCCATAATATTTTAAATAAATTATAATTAAAGATAATTAATTTTTATAACTAATTAGCTTATAATAAAATACATTATAAGGAAATAATTAAATAAGAAATAAATTATTTTAATATTAATATTAATTTAATTAAAATTATTATTATTTAGAATATATTAAATGAAAAAGTTATTATAATAGATATTATTTTTATAAATATGATTTATAAATATTAGGAATAAAAATAAAATTATGATTATTATAATTATAAATATTTATTTTTTTTATAAATTCCGGTATTCCGCTAATATAAGAAATAAATTTTTTTATAAAAAATAATGGCTTTAATATTAAAGCTTATTTTTAATATTAAAAGTTATATATTTATAAATTAAAAAAAGATTAAAATAAATATAATAATTTTTTTTAGAATTAATAAATTTTTATAAAATTAATATAATTAGAATTACTAAAAGATTTATCTAATAAATAAATATTAGTTTTTAAAATTAAAATCTAAAGGAATTAGGGAAGGGGGGAACTATTAGGGTAAATTTATAAAATTAAATAAATAAGCTTTAATTCTAGAAATTATAAGTAAAATCCATTTGAAATGATATTAACTTAATAGATTTTTATTTTTTATAATCATATTTAAAAATTATATTTTTTATTTTATGATTAATTTTATATATTATTTTCATATTTATAATATCATTTTAAACCCATTTATAATAATATAATATTTTATTATTTAATAAATATTATTATTTATTTATATAAATATTTATAGTATATTTAATTTTTTTTTTTATATTATTTTTAAATATTATTAAGAATTTTATTATTTATATTACCTTAAAAATAATATTATTTATATAATATGTTTTCCCTAAATTTTATATGTAATATACATATTATATCCCGCTATTTTTACCCTAATAATCCGTTTTATAAATATATAATAAAATTATTAATAATTATTAATTTATTAAAATTAATAATTTTATTAATTTTAGATAATTATAATTAAATAAAACTATTATTTTTTAAATTATAAAACTAATTAAAATTATATTAAATAAAATAAAAAAAAATAAAAATTCTATTATAAATTATATTATTATATTATGCCTAGGTTTAATTGTAATTAAATTAAATTTAAATTAAAAAATTGAAATTTAAAAGTTTAAATAGCTTTAAAAGGCTTTTTATTAGGATTATTAATTTGATATTTAAAAATAAAAATTTAATTAGAAATAATTATTATATAGCGATATAATTTATATTAGAATTTTTATTTTTTTTAATTTCTTTTAATATAATTTTAATTAATTTTATAACTTAAAAAAATAGTGGTTTTATTTAATTATAATTATTTAAAATTATTAAAATAATTAATTAAAAATATTTTAAATTCTGAATTTTATTAATAAAATTATAAGAGATTTATATATAAAAATATTAATATAAAATTATAATATATAAAAATTAAATATTATATATAAAATTTAAAATTATTTTTATAATTTATTTATATTATTATATATTTTTTTAGATTAAAAAGCTAAGTGTAATAGTTTTTACATTTAAATAAATAATTTTATAAAAATCATTTTTAATTTTTAATAATTAATATTATTTAATAATTATTTTAATTATAATTTAAATAAATTAAATTATATTATTATTTAATTATTAATTATAAAATTATTAAAGGGGAATTATCTTTTTAATATCATATGATTTCTTTAATATTTATAATATATATTATTAATTATAATATATTTTGAAATTCTTTATGGTTATTAGAATGTGATTGATTAATATGATATAACCTATGCATGAAACTAAGCCTAAGCTTTATGCGTAAAGTTTTGAAACTTTTAAAACCTTATAATACCCATATTTAATTAGAATTAATTAAATATTTATTTATAATTATATTTTATAATATTTTTAATTATTATTATTATATAATAATAATTAGATTTAATTAATTAATAATAATTATTTTAAATTATTTTTATTTATTATTTTATAAAAATAATTAATTTTTATTTTAATATTAATGTTTTTATAATTTCTTATAGTTTTATAACTAAATAAAATATTTATTTTATAGATTTAATTTATAATATATTAATATAATTATTTTATTTAGGAAAAATAACGAAATTATTAATCATATGAATTTTAATTATATAATGGTTTTAGCTTAGCGGTTTTATTTTTAATTTCCCGATAATTTTAATCTTATGTTTATTATAATTTCATTAATTAATATATTATTATTTATTATTTTATTAATATTAATTATCATATTTAATTTGACATTTAATATTATATTTTTATAAATAATAAATATTTTTAATAATATATGTAAAATATCATTAAAATTTAAATTATTATATAATTTAATTATTATAAATTGATTTTTTTATAAGTAAATTAATGGATTATTAGCATTTTTAATTAATAGAAAAAGATAAGTAATATATCTATAAATTATATAAATAAATATAAATATTTTTATTATTTATAAAAATCTTTATAATATTAAGATTAAAATTAAATGATATATTATATTATAATATTTATTTAATATTTTAAAAGGAATAAAAAGTTAAAAAATAAATAAATTATATAAATAATAAAATAAAAAAATATAAAAAAGAAAATAAGAATAAAAATTATAAGTATAATATTTAGGTGAAAATTAAAAAGAAATGATAATAAAAAAAACTTAAAAAAAGTAAAAAAAAATAATAAAATAGATTATTAATTAATATATAAAAGTTAAAAATTTAAAATTATTATATTAATATTATGTAATTAGAAATATAAAATTTCCTTTTTAATATTATATAATTTTTTTTTGCTTTTTTTTTATTAATTATTTTAATTAAAAAAATAATAAGGATAATTTTATAATACCTAATATAAATAATATTTTTCAAAATTAATCCCAAAATAATAAAATAATAAGTATTTTTAAGCTTTAATTTTCTTTACCCTTAGTTTTTTTTTAGATCTTTTAAAAAATATTATGGCTTAGGATAATAATTTTATAATTATTAAGATATAGATTAATTCCTTTAAGACTTTCTTAATAGATTTTTTTATCTATTATTTTATATATATAAATAATTTTATAATTATTAAATTTATAATTTTTTATATTATAATAAAATTATTAACTTTATCATTTAATTAATTTTATAATAAATATATAATAATAATAATAATAAAAATAATAATAATAACCATATTAATTAATTTATAAATCATAGAAAATATATTTTTACTTAAAAAATTAAAGTTTTTTATATATTTTATTATAAAAATAATTTCTAATTATGAAAATAATTTCTAATTATAAAAATGATTTCTAATTATAAAAATGATTTCTAAATATAATATTACTTTATTATATTATAATTTTCATTATTTTGATATTAAATAAAATAATTATAAGAATTATTATTATTAGGTATTTAAAAATATATAATAAATTATTATTTATATTTTTAAAATATATTTTTTTATAATTAATAATGATATAATATATTTTTATTTAGAATATTTTTAATAATTTTATTAAAAATCATAATTTATTAAGATTTGGTTTTTTTAGTTTTTAATTTTTTTTTAAATAATATTTTATTTTTAAATATTAGATATGATAATTATAAAGTTATTAATATAAAAATATAAAAAATATATTTTTCTAAATTTCTATGATAAATATATTTATTTTATTATATAATTTTATATTAATAAAAATATAATAATTATATATTTAAGTATAGATAATAAAAAATTTAAGTTAAATATAATATATTAAATATAAAAAATTAAAGATATAATAATAAAAAAAAAAAAGTTTAATTATTATAATTAAAATATAAATAAAAAATAAAAGATAAGAAATAAAAGAAATATAATAAAGAAAAATTTAATTATAAAATAGTTATAATTTTTCTTATATATATTTAATTAAATAATTTCCTTTTAAAGAAAAAAGGAAAAAAAATGAATGATATCATAATAATATATTATATATTTAATTATAATTTTATTAATCACTTATTAATATTTATTTTTAATAGATTATATATATTTTTAATTTAAAATTATTTATATTATAATATTATATTTTATAATAAGAAATATTTAAATAATATATCTAATATTTAATTTTATTTAATTTAATTTTATTTAATTTTATTTTATTTAATTTCATTTAATTTTATTTAATTTTATGAAAATTTATAATTTATATAATTACATATATATTTTAACATGGGATAATTATATTTTACTAATCGCATTATATTTCAAAATCTTTATATATAAATTTAAATATTTAAATAATTTAATTATTTATAAATTTATTTTAGAATCTTTATATTTTAAATTATTCAAATTAAATTATATTATAATTAAAATCTTTGGCGTAAATTTTTAAACTATATATATTAAAAATGTAAATAAATTATTATATTAATTTGAAATGATATGGAAAATAAAAGTATTATTATAAAATAATTATTATTATATATTAATTTTTTATTTAATTAATAATAATTAGATTTTAATATTTTGATTTTTAATATTAATTTTTAATTATTAATTAAAAAAGAAAATGCTTTAGGGTTATTTGGGATTAAAATAAATTAAAAACTAATTAGCTTTACGCATAGTAAATTTATTAATGAAATTAATTATAAAGTATTATAAAATAGATTTTTATTAAATATAATTTAGTAAGTTAATATTTTAAGCAAATTATTTTTTTTTTATAAAAATAAAATTATTTTTTTTTTATATTTTTAATAAGTTTTTTATTAATTTTATTTTTATTATATTATATTTATATTATTTTATTATTATATTTCTTATTTATTTCATAATTTATTTACTAATGTAAATTACTTTATTAATAATAATTATTTATTATTATTAAATATAATATTAATTATAAATTTAAATTCATTAGATTATTTTATTAAAATTATTATTATAAATATTAATTGGTATAAAATATTTAATATTATGAAATAAAATATAATTAATAAATAGGTATATTTAATTATAATTAAATTTTTTAGGGATTATGATAATATTAATGTATATTTTTTAGTAATTATTTTTAAATTTTAGATTATCTAGTATAATATAGAAATGTTTTTTATATATGTAAAATAATTAGGGTTATAAGATTTTATTAAAAAAATACTTAGTTTATAATAATAATTATAATATTTTAATGAGCTTTTATAAAAAAATAAGTAAATTTCTAAGGTATTTAGTAATATTTTTAACCGCCTAATTAATTTTATTTTTTTAATAAAAGTTTGGGATAAAATGTATGATAAATTTAATAAAATTTACTTGCTATATAATTTTTAGCTAATCAAAGCGAAAGGATTTTTTTATAATTTTTATATTTCATTTTTAATTTATAATATAAAAGAACTAGCCGCTAAAATATTAGGTTTTAATATAGTTTATATAGAGTATTTCTATTATTTACCGGAAAATATAAAATATTATTTTTTAGTATATTAAATTACTAAGTTTTATTATTATTTTTTTTTAGCATAAGAAAGATTTCTTAGGATTATATTTAATAATTAGGTATTTAATAATATTAATAATTATGATAATTATCTTATTATTATATGGGTTATAAATGAATTAAGAATTTTAAAGTAAAATAATTTTAAAAATAAATATAACGAAAAATATAAATAAAAATTAACATTTTTTTCCCTAATTAATATCTTTTAAGGCAGGATGGAAAAGACTAATAACTTATATAAAATTTAGTATCTTTGCTATATTATTTAATATATATTTTAATTAATTTATTATTATATTTATTTTATATTTTAATATCATAATATTTTTTTTTTTTTTTTTAATATTTTTTATTTTATTTATAATTATTTAGGTATTTTAATAGGAATAATTTGAATATGTTAATTTATTAATTTATATATTAAATATGGTAAAATTAGACTTAAAAGCTTAGCGTAATATGGTATAAGTTTAATATATAAGGTTTTAAAATTATAATTTTTTGCATATTTTTTTTTTAATATATAAGAAATTAATATTTTATATAAATAAATATAATTTAAGGGTTTTTAATAATTTTATTTAGTTATTTTTATCTAAAAGTAATAGCTATAAAGTTTTTATTAATTTCATTTGATTATTAATAATTTTATAATTACTTAAATTTTTTTTTTTAAGATAAATTATAAATATTTATATTTAAAAAATTATAATTTAAAAAAATAAATTTATAGATAATATATTATTAAATATATTAAAATATATAATAATATTTTTAATAATATTAATAATAAACTTTTTAATAAAATTAATCTTTTAATTAATAAATTAGAAATTTTAATTAAAAAATAATTTATTTTTAATAATTATGTCATATAAATTTAATCTAAAATTAATTTTAATAATCCTAGTAAATAAATTTATTTTTAGATATTAGATGATTATATAAGCTATATAATAAATTTTATAAATTATATTTTAAGTTTTTTATAATAATTATATGATATATCTAAATTATATTATATTTTTAATAATCTTTTAGATTCTATGAAATAATATTATATATTTTTTAGCTTTTAGCAAGCTAAAGTTAAAGTTTTTTATTAATAAATTACTAAGTTTAATTTTAATTGATTATTATATTTATTTATATTTGAAATATTACGATTAAATTTTAATAAAATGAAATATTATTATTACTTTATATTTGAAATTTAATAAAATTTTATTAAATTTTTTATTTTTAGAATTATCTAGATTAATTATAATATTTATATTATAATAATTATTATAATATTTATATTTAAAGTTTTTAAAAGCATAAATTAATATAATAAGAAATTAATTTTAAAATAAATTATAAATCTTATACTTAAAATAAAAAAATTTATAATTAAAAGTAATAAGATTAAAAACATACTTTTTAAATAAGAATTTACCTATATATTTTTTTAGTGGAATAAATAATATTAAATTATTTAATTATTATAATATAAATATTAATATAATATAAATGCTAATTAATAAATTTATTTTCTTAGAATATATATTATTTAAATAAATAGTTTTAAATAATAAATATATATTACATTTAATTTATCATTTATTTAATTATAAATTAATTTTATTTTATATAAACCTAATAATTAGTAATTTTTTATTATATAATATTTTATATTAGTAAATATTATTATATTTATTATTTATATATGGGATATTTTTTAAATTATAACGTTAAGAATATTTTTTATATTAATTTTTCGTTATATAATATATATATTTACCATTTATATATAAATATAATATATAATTTTTCATACTTTATATATATATATAAAACTTATTAAAATTAAAAAGAAATTTCTAATATAATTAAATTACCTAAAAAGGATAATAATAAATTAAATATTATTTAGATAAATCTAAATATAAAATATTATAAATATATTATAAAATTAATATTTCTTTAGTATATATTATGATATGATTATTTTAATTTAATGATATTTTATTTTATTTTCTAAAGTTTTTTTTTTTTTTTAAATTCTTTTTTTTTTTTATTTTCTTTTTCCTTTTTTTTTAATTTTTTTTTTTGTTCTTAGGTTATAATAAAAAATTAATAGAATAATATAAATTTAATAAAACTTAGGAAATATAATTATTTTAAAATTAGGATAATATATAAATAGATTTATAAGAATTTTAATAAAAATTTTTAAATAATTTATTTTATTTATTATAAAGAATTTAATTTTAATATTATATTTATTATTAGTAATAAGTAAATAAAATATAATAATTTAAATATTTAAAGTATAAATAATTTTAATTAATAATTTCATTTTATTAATTATTTATAAGATTTTTAGTTATTATTTAACATTGCTTTTAATTATAAATATCGGTTTAATAATTTTTATATTAAATTCTTTTTATTTAATATTTATATATTATATATTATATTATAATATTTTATATTTATTATAATTTTATTATAATTAATTATACCATAGTATTTTATATTATAATAAAACTTATTATAATTATTTATATTATAATATTCTATAACCGGCCCCGTTTTATTATAATTAATTATGTTATATCATATTAAATCATAATATATTAAATTATTTCATAAATTATTTAATATTTTTATTAATAATTATTTTAATAATATTAATAGAATATTTCTAAGTTATATATTTTAATTTAATAATTTTAATTTTAATATTTAAGTATCATAAATATTATAATTACCCAAAGGCTTACCTGGTAATTTTAATAGTTTTCATAAGCCTAGTAATTTTCTTAGCTTTAGTAACCCTAAGAATTTTTTTTATAATTCTAAAAATTCTAAGAAAAAACCGCTAAATGTTAAAAAATTTTTATTTAGTTATAAATAATAATATAATAGATTTAATTTTAATTTTAAAATTAATTATGCAAATATTATATTATATTTTAATGATTATTATATTAATTAAATAAAAGTAAATGAAAAAAATAATGATAAATAATTCATTATGTAAAAATTTAAAAATAATTATAAGTTTTTTTTTTATTTTAATTTATATTAATTTATAATTAATTAGCAAATTAAAATTTAAGTAATTAATTATAAAATTCCTATAATATTTTAAATTCATTTATATTATTAATTTACTAAAAATATTATTTTATAATTACCATCCTATTTAAAATGTTAAATTATTTTTATTTATTATTATAAAATTATTTATAATGTTTAACTTATAAGTAATAATTTTAATATCAAATATTTTTATAATTATAAGATTTTAATAACTTATTATTTAATTTATTTAAAAGATTTTATTTTTTAATAGCATAAGAATAAATTAAAATTATTATATATAATAATATATAAAAATAGTCTAATAAATTTACTATTATTCCCATATATACCTTAGATAATTTCATTTTTATTAATATTTATATTATTTATATTTTCATTAATATTAATAATTTTATTAATATCTATATTTTTATTAATACTTATAATTTTATTATTTTATATATTATAAATTATCATATATAATTTATTATAAAAAAAAAGTAATTATATTTCCTATAATAAAACCATTTTATTATCATTTTAAATAACATTTTAAAAATATACTTTGGATTTTTTTCTATAAAATTATATATTAAAATTTAATATTAATTAGGTTGAAATTATTAAGGCATTAGTAAATTTAATTAATAGCAATTTAAATTTAATTCCCTTTTAATATTAATATAAAAGAAATTATTATTTTTTATAAAATATAATGAAATAATATTTTATAATTATAAGTTTTATTTACTTAGGCATTTTTCTAAGTATTTTAAATTAGGGGTTTTAAGTAATAATAATATTAATTTTTTATTTAATAACTAAATTAAATATGGATTAAATAATAATTTAAATATTATATAAGGAAAATAATAATAGTTTTTTTATTAGAATTTTAAAATTTAAAAAATAAAAAGCTAATTTAATATTAAATGAATTTATAATTTTATAATTTATAATAATATTTAAATAATTTCTTAAATATTTCTATAAAGATTAAATATTTTAATAAAATTTAATAAATAATTATATATTAAATAATTAATAAATATATTAAGATTTTTTAATATATTTATATATGTAAAATTTATCTTATTAGTTAATATAATAATTATGGTAATTATAATTAAAATTATTATAAATATATTTATATAATACCATATAGGATAAGTTATTTACTTAGGTTACATATATATAAATATAATTTTATTTATTTATATGTTTAGCTAATTTTTTTTTTATATATAATTTATTTTTCTTTATTTATTTAATATTTAATATATAGTGAATATTATTAATAAAGTAATTTTAGATATATATAAAAATTAATGGTAAATATTATTAATATATTATTTTTATTTAGCTTTTTTTTATTTTTTTTTTTATATATTAATTAACTAATAGGTTTATAATCTTACCGGTTTAATTTAAATAGCAAAAATTACGATTTTAATTAGGATATTAATATTTAAATATGCATTAAAAGTTTCACTTAGTTATTTATTATTTATAAAAAATATATAAATAAAAATATATATTTATTTATTATAAATTTTAAATTAATATATATAAAAAAAATATATTATTTAATATAAATAAATTTAATATAATATTATTAATTTATTTATAATTAAAATATTT
>MU376271.1:16012-126948 GCA_022495205.1 Hypoxylon sp. FL1150 | reverse complement strand
AAATAATTTTTTTTATAAAATTTTATTAATTTATAATTTTTTTATTAAAATAATTATTAATTAATATTAAAAAATAAAATTTAAAATTATATTAAATAATATATTTAAAATTAATAATAATTATATATATAAAAAAAACGAAATAATTATAATATTTAAAAAATATAATTATTAATTAAAAAATATTAATTAAACGTAATTTAATTAATATTTAATATATATATATATAAAATTAAATTAATATATTAATTTTAATTTTAATAAAATAAAAATAAATAAATTTATTTATTATTAATATTTAAATTAAAAAAATATTTTACTTTTTAATAAATTTTAATAATATTTAAATTAATAAATATATTTATTATAAAAATAATATAAAACATTTTTATTTATATGACAATCATTTATAAATAAATTAAAAAATTTTATTTTTATTTTAATTTTATTTTTAATAAATTAAAAAAAAATCTCTTTAATTTTAAAAAAATTTATATTTTAATATTTTTAAAAATATTATAATATATTATTATTTTTAAAAAAAATAATTATTAATTTAAATTATATTATTATTATTTAATAAGATAAGAATATTTTTTTAATTATACGTATTTAAATAATTAATAAAAAACCATTAATTTTATAAATTTTATTATTAAATTTTTTTTTTTTAATTATATATTATATTATTATTTTTATATTTTAAAATATAAATATTATTAATATTTATTTTATATATTATAAAAATTTTTATATAATTAAATGATTTTTAATAATATTTTTAAATATATAAATTTTATATATTTTAAATAAAATTAATTAATTTATTAATTTTCTTAGAATTTTTTTCGTTTTTATTTTAAATGATTTTAAAATTTTTATAAATATTTTCATAAATATTTTTTCTAATATTTTTTTCAAAGTTTTTATTAAAACTTTTGCCAAAGTTTTTTCGTTTAAAACTTATTTATTTTTTAAAAATAAAATAATTATTTATATTTTTTATATTTATTAATTAAAATATTATTAAAAAAATAAAAATTTTTATAAATTTCTTTTAATAAAATTAATATATTAAAATATTTTAAAATTATAATATTTTTTAATAAAATAATTTAAATAAAAATTTCTAAAGATTTTTAAATTTATATATTTAATATAAAAAAATTAAAAAAATATATAATATTATTAAATTAAATAATATTATTAAAAAATTAATTATTTATTTTCTAATAATTTTTAAAAATATTAAATTTATTTATAATAATATAAATTTTTTTAATATATTTAATATTATAATAAAATTAATTATATTATTAAATATAAAATTAATAAAATATTGCGATTTATTATTTAGAAATTTAATTAGTTAATTAATTTAATCTAGAACTTATTTATAAAAAACTTATTAAAAATATATATTATTAATTAAATTCTAAGAAATATAATGATTTTTTTAATTTCTTAATTATAAAAATTATTATTATTTATTATTAATAAATGTTTAATGCGATAATTATAAGCCTAATAGCGTTAAATTATAATTAATTATTATCATATGAATATAAAATTAATAATATTAATAATTTATTTTTTTTTATAAGAAAATTTTCATTTTATTTTTATTTTATTATTATAATATTAATTATAAATTTAATTAAAATGCTTGGCGCCATTGAAATAATAAAATTTAAAAGCTTTAATAATTAATTTAAATAATATATTTAATATAAATATTAAATATATTAACGTAAAATTTAATTAATAATTAATTTTAATATTCCTGATTTTAATATAATATTAATTTAAATTTCTTTATTATTAATATATAATTATATATAATAAATTAAAATAGATTATTATCTTTAAAAATATAAAAAATATATGGAAATATGAGAAATATTAGATAAAATTATACGAAGGCGTGAATTTATTATTCCGATTATATCGATATATAAAAAAATTAAAATAAAATATAACGATAAATATAAAAATTATTTAATACGTTCATTTAACTAATTAGTAAAATTTATACGTAATACTATTATATAAAATTAAATTATTAAATTTATTAATTTTACGATCTTAATTTTTATTTTAATTAAATTTAAATTATTATATTTTAATTATAAATCCTTTTTATAATGGATATTTTATTTATTTAAAAAACGCTACGTATTTTCTAATAATAATATATTTCATATAATTCGAATTTAATATATATAAATTTTATTAATTAATATTACTAAATACCCTAAAAAATAATTTATTTACTAGGAAAAAATTTTTATTAAAACGAAAATAAAAAATATATTAAAAATATAAAATTAATTAAGCATTAAATAATTTTTATTAGCTATTAAAAAATTTAATTTTACCTAAATAAATTAATAATTTTCAAAGCTTATTAGAACGAAAATTTTTAAATTAAAACGGATATTTTTTAAAGATTTTGCTTATTAATATTTAATAAAATTTTATTAAAAAATATCTTACCGTTTAACGCCTAAATATTTTAATAATTAATATATAATAATTATATTAAAAAAATACCTTTGTAAAAATAAATATTATTAAGCTTTATAAATATATTATAAATTTAAATATATAATTTCTAGCGGAAAAAATATAGAATTTTATGATTTACTTAACTTTAAAAAATATAAAAAAATAAAAGCAATTTATTTTTCAAATTAATAAAAATAATTTAAAATTTATATAAAAATAAATAATTAAATAAATAACAATTTAATTAATTTAATTAATTAAAATATAACTTTTTAAATTAAAAGTAATAAATATAAGTAATTTCATTTTATAAAAATAATTATTTTAATCGAAAAACATAATTAACGTAAAAAATCTTATATCGATTTTCTAAAAATTATAATCCTAATTCAAAAGATTAAAAAGTCTAATAATAATTAATTATTATAAAAAAAAATATTTATTTATTTTAATTTGAAAAATTAAAAAATCCAATAATAATTAATTATTATGATAAAAAATATTCTTTTTATTAATTTAAAAAATTAAAAAGTCTAATAATAATTAATTATTATAATAAAAAACATTCTTTTATTTTAATTTAAAAAATTAAAAAATAATAATAATTAATTATTATAATAAAGGACGGTTTTTTTACCCTAAAAAATCTAAAAACTAACCAAATAAAGGGTAAATTCTTAGCCATTTTATTTTTTATTTATTATAAAATTATATATATAAAAAATATATATATATAAAATCTATTTCGCTTATTCCTAAACGAATAAAATATATATATAATTAGATAATTATTAAAAAATTAAACTTTATTTTTATAATTATTTATTATTATTAATAACCCTAGGAAATATATTATAATTTATTATTTAAAAATTCAACTAGCTAATTAATCCGGTCCGAAACTCACTTATAAAAAGCTTACCGGGAATATATATTATTAATTAAATTTTAAAAAATATAACGATTTTTTTAACCTCTTAATTATAAAAATTACTATTACCCGTTATTAGTAAATACCTAACGTAATATAAAATTTAATTAATTTTTTATTATTTTTTTTAAATAAATTTATATATTTAATATAAATTAATTTATTTTTAATATTAAAAACGAAATTATTTTTAAAAATATATTAAAATTTTTTAAAAAAATAAAAATTAATTTTATATTCATTAAAAATTAAAATATATTTAAATTTTAATTATTAATATTATATAATAAAAATCAATTTATTTATTTTTTTAATAAATTTAATAAATTTTATAATTTCATTAAAAAATTTAAATATTAATTTTTATAATTTTTAAATTATTAAAAAATTAAATTATTTAAATTATAATTTTAAAATTATTTTTATTAATTATAAAAAAATAATAATATTTATAAAAAATTATATAAAAAAATTTAAAAATAATATTAAATATTTAATAAATTACTTATATTTTTTTTAATTAATTAAAAAAATCTTTTTATTATTTTAAATTTTATATTTAATATAATATATATAAAATATATTAAAATTTTAAAAAATTTAAAAGAAATTTTCGAAATTATTATTAAAATATAAAATATATTAATATTAAAAAATATTATATTTTAAAATAATTTCTTTTTAAAAAATTAAATTATAATAAAAAAATAATAATAATAAAAAATTAATACTAAATAAAAAAATTTATAAAAAAATATTTAGCCGGATAAAAACGCTTTTATTAATTATATATATTTAATAACGAAAAATAAAAAAATAAAAATAAAATTTATTTCGATATAAAATTAATTTTATTAAAAGGGATTTTCGGAATAATATCTTTTAGTTATTTTAATTTACCATATATCTTAATGCAATTTTCTTTTTTCTTTATCAAGTTCAAATTACTAGAAAAATTGCCGAAATTCCAAATTCGGGACCTGAATTTTTCAATGAAACTCTTTAAGCTTCTTATTCCGACGAAAGCTATCTAGCATCACCCAGCCTATGATGCTACGTGGTCTTAATAGATTTACCATCGATTCAGGCGCTAGCGTCACTTGAACCTGACCTTTTTCTTTTTCTATCACTTATATAAAACAGAATTAAGGTAGCCTTGCCCTCAAACCTCAAAATTAAGAAGAAAAAAACCAGATAAGAATGTAATAAGTAAGTATACCACGACTAGACGGGTTTATGATGGTGAATGTGACTTGCATTAATTGACTTACCGCGACGTCAACCATAAGCATTGATACCGCCTAGCCATAGCCCAGTCGCCTGTCTCGGGTGTGTCGAGCCTGGCGCTACGCTCTCACAATAGACGGAACATGGCTATGTTCTCTGTGAATACTGCTAGAGCGATCGGTGGCGAAAACCCATCGTTAATATCACCGCCCAATAGTTCTCGACAAAGGTGACAGATTATTCCTATCCGTATGAAGTCGCCTTAGAAATAAGGGTCTCGAACTCTTGACACGCCGATGGCGTGATATAAGTAGAGAGTTTCAAGGGCGGCAAGGTCATGCAAATATTGGCATACGGTCTGTATCGATGTGAATTGATGGTAATCTAGCACTGTTAGCCGTAGAGAATACAAGACAGTCTATAATTTAGCCTTGTCGGCATTCCATTCCTTGAACCATTTCGCTCCGTCGGTCTTCCTTTTCTTCTCGTTGGCTTGCCATTGGGTGGGACTCGCCACGTCCTTACCTTTAGCGTCCAGCAACGCCACACTCTCGCGGTACATCTCTGCCTTTAACATCCCGTAGGCTTTGGAGGTTGCCTTCTTAAGTAATGCCCGCTCTTCAATCAACTTTAGTGCCGCGTCCAGCTCGCCAATCCCGTCAATTAGGCCGGCCTTTAGTGCAGCTTTCGCATCGAAGCGACGCGCCTCGAGAACCATGTCGCGGTACACGTGCGGTACCGTCTTTATCCGGAAGATGGAGCTCATCGGCGGCATCAGCGGGACCCCGAACTCGAGCTCGTTTACGCACAGGTAGCCCTTAGTGCCCGTGAAGATTCGGTAGTCGTGGTGCATGGCCAACATGAAACCCCCGGCGAAGCTGTGACCGTTGAGTAGCGCGATCGTCGGCATCGGATAGGTCAGGAACCTCCGAAAGAGCGGGTACAGGCTGTTTTCCATGAATCCCGGTGTGGACAAGGCAAGCTGCAGGTCGAGGCCATTGGAGTAGAACTTGGAGATGGCGGAAGTGGTTATGACCACGCCCGGCGGGTGACCGAACTCAATGATGTCAAGAGCCGTCATGAGTGCGCTGTTGAATGCGGGCGTCAGTCTGTTGTCGGGCGGCGAAGTCCATGTGAGAAGGTAGACCTGCGGAACCGGACAGGTGCAGGCGATGCCGCCACCCGGATGCGACTTAGTAGTGGGGATAGGGATTGAAAATAGTTCGTTCGACGCCATGTCTGGGAGTTTTATGATGATATATGCTGATTACAAGTATCTTGTTGTTCCCTCCTTAAGATATGATGTAGTGGCTATTAACTTGATGAAAAGATTCGAATTCGTTGATTTACATCAAGTCGCGATAGCTGGAGAGCTTAGTCCAAGAAAAGTGGATACAGACCTCGGTACTATTGATTTCGCGCCTGTGATATCGGTCGGCAAGAAGCATCATGACAGATTCATTCCGAAGCTCTTAACCCGATTTGAAAGCTAGGTACCTAACCACAACTAATGTACTTACCTGGGTAGGTACGCATGCTGAGGTATGAATATGCCTACCTAAGGTAGGTACTTTGTGGATTGGCACTTACATTGCCATTCAATACCTAACGTTAAGGAGAATGTAGGCAAATGAGGAGATGGAAGTAATCAAAGGTTCAAGTGTATTGCTCAAAATATTGGGGTCACGCAAATCCACCAGGAAGGTACCTAGGTACAAGCAACCTCAGCGACTGACTTTATCCGACCCGATTGCGCTTAACACAAAAGGAAACTAACGCCGTTTCCATACATCCATCCATCTATCTTCTCTTATCTCCGCAAGAGATTGGTGACACGAGAAATCCTGCCTCTTAAATCTGACCCCCTCGTAATGGATACAACACGTCTCAACGCAGGTCAGCTCGAACAATATACATATCGAAAGCCAAACATTGTCGATTTAACTTTGGACGATGCCGACCTCGAAACTCGGTGTCCTCCCGATAATGGATGACATCTCATTCAACCGCGGCACTCAACAGGCCAACTAGACATGCTTCCCCTAGAAATTCTCACTGACATATTACTTACACTTGATCTACCGTCGTTGATCGTCTTTCGGCACGTGAATCGTCGTGCTATAGGCCTTATTGATTCGCTGCATCAGTTCCGAATGGTGTATCGGTCTTGGAAGCTGAATGAGCGCATCCTCTTAAGCGGTGCATCTCATCCTTCCTTTCCTTCACCATGTGTCTCTTGCATATGTAAACTGACGTATCCAATGGCTCCCAAGTTATTGGGGTAAATTTTATATTGACTGGATATTATATATTGACCGACAGTGGCATATCGGGACGAGCAGGCAGGTCTTGTCGCATCATCTTACCTTCGGACGAACACCACGATGAGGAGGCTCACTCCGCAGCAAAGGTCAGCCCAAAGCGCCGATTCGCCGATTAGCTAGGTCACACTCTGTTCGCTCCGATATCAGCTCTAATGCCTAAACATCTTCAACTTGTACGAAACCGTAATCCTCGAGCTGAATCTCAAGGGCTTTCTCCTTCGACAAAGAGGGCTCGTCGTCCAACCTCTTGTTCGCCAGGCTGGAATTGAGCATGAGCAGAGACGGCCCGGCTTATGCGTTGGCTCTACCTAGAAGCAAAGAGCGTCATCCCCCACACTGATGATATACGCATGGCCCTTTGATATTAGATTTAGCACCCATTGGTTGATCGTTGATAGATAGCGCTCGGACTCGGCGCAGATATTTGAATCAACTACTACCACCTTGTACAAGAAAGCACCTCAGTTTATTGAGAGATATCTAAACGAGTCCACCACCTTGGCGGACACTTCCAGAAGTACACGTATGGGAGGTCATCTTATGAACCTGCTGCGTGGTGGTTCTTCCCTCGTATAATTCCGACGGACGAGGTAGAGGCTTTGTCTTCACAACAGTTTCACAATTCTTTTTTGCAGACCAATGATCGTTGTCTCGATGTTCAGGGATGGTTTTTTTGCCATCTAGCCAGTATATCAGTCGAGCTTCTCGTCTTGTTCTGAGTCCCGGGACGTACAGGTTTCTCGCGCAGATTGATACCGCACATCTGTAAAAATGCCACGCTCGCTTCCGTAGTTTGTACCCCCTAGCAGATTGTTAGCTGAATCTCTCATTTCGTTCTTAGGCCCTGAACTAACCGCAATTCATCATCACGGATGCCAGGGTTGCGAATGGGTTGGTTCTAATAGGTACTAGTAGTGCGATGATTGAATTGACGCTATAATTAAGAGATGGGTAATTATGGAGGGATGGCAAACATGGCCGTATTGGTCTTTATTAAAGTGCAAATTCAGGCAGCAACGGGTAGTTACACAGCAAGGTTGACCGACCCCTCTCGTTAGGCATAAATGTGAGGTTGATTGTTCCGCCCCCTAGGTTTGGTAAAGTGAAATTGGAAATAAAAGTGTGCTTGGGTGAACCTCTTGGCCAGCCCGCAATACACCAGATACAAAAATGCAGTCAAACCAAGCCTCGGCAGGCAATGTATACCCATTGACCAAAGTTGAGATTTCCACAAAACCCTGGTATGTTACTTAATTCCTTTGCGCTTTCTTCAATCGACTTCAGATTACTTCTTCTTTCAAGCACACAATGTCTATTTATCATATAATTGGTTTGATATTTCATAATGGAAAAGTCCTTACGTACAACTGATGTTACGACAACTAAAATATGTTTTAACAATCATTAATGGTACTAGGAAATACATTGGATATAAGGAGTTTGCGAAGTATATGTCGAGTGACGATGACAGCTTTACTCTGCGAAGATTCGACAGGATACATTGCAGACTGCTACTCTTCTTGCAAAACCGGATAGTCCTATTAGAACGAAAGCTAGACAGCTTGGACGGTCAATTAAGTGAACGGCAAGCTGCAGATATTGACAATGGCTGCTTATGCAACGAAATAAACGAAAGGAGGGATCTACTGAATGATATTCACAGGGCTGTTGTGGAGTACGGTAGGTTAATGAACTCTATCAGGTACCAATACACGTCTCACTAACTGAGTTAAGATGAACTTCTTGTTCAGTTTTCGCAGCTTAAAGCTCGTCCAAAGCCGCCAGACCTGGTTATTAACAATTTGGAAGCATGGCTCCAAAACGCTTACGACCCTATTTGTGAAAAGGAAAGCGAGTTTCTCAAAGCTTCGGACTTGATTTGCTTTTCTGAAGTAAAGAAATCATCAGCACGGTTGTTCGTTGAAGATAAACTATTACACCCTACCAGGGCGCTCTGGGGACTTGTGTCACACAAGGTTCAACCGGATTCTGCGGCCGATGAACATACAGTCGAATGGGATGATGATGCAGTGGGCCGCCTTGCTAAGATGGCGATATTTCTAACTGCTCTCTTGATGTTAGTACTACCGTTGTGGATACTTGCCTTAGTATCAAACCGACTCTGGAAACTGGCTATCATCACCCTCTTCTTGCTTTGTTTCGTTTCAGTGCTTACTTGGGCGACGCTGGCAAGACCTTTTGATATACTGGCTGCCACAGCAGGGTAAGTTATACTACTTATATTGAAAAAGACTCAATGCTAACGCGAAAATGATTAAGGTACTCGGCGGTACTTGTAGTTTTCCTCCAGTTTGGGACGGGTCAATAAGCGAAAGACACGTATGGAGTCCGCAATACAATTCTGTCCGATTCAACGAAGCTAAGATTGTTAGATTTTGAGTAATATGGCTTGAGTTCTTGATAATTCCCCTCTAACTTATAAGATATTAGCAGAGGAGTAGGCAGATATTGCATATAAACAGATAATGCGTATACGATTATGAAGTCCTCGAAAAATAGGTTCTCCTATATTTGAGGGGATCTATAAGATGCACATTTCCACGTGCCTTGCCTTCCAGATCAGGCGACGAGATCTCACCATACCCGAATAGGTAGCTCACCACGTATCTTGGTTCAGTCCCCTGCAAATCACTACTTTAATTCAACGCAGATAATGCAGGGTGCGTAACTTCTAAATCTGATACTACCCTATTGTTCCTGATAAAGCGGGTCAACTGTCAACGTTGCAGGTCACTTGCTGTGAGCTGCGTTCGTCACCCTAATTTCCACCCCCTTGTAAAGGACATCTAACTCCTCTTCTCCTACCTTTACTCCATACCGAATACCGTAGTCTTTGAATCTGTGGTGTGTTGTAACGTAGTGACAGACATATGAGACTGAGACCTCATCGTGCTACGTCTCACTTGATCGGGCGGTCTTGCCAAGCCCGGGGTCATCGGCCGATGTGCGACTCCACATGCCCCGGACACTTAAGGTCAGATGTGGTAGTTAGGTTCTCCTTTTTTCCGTTATCGCGCCGGCTGGATGCTCAACATGTGTAAGTGAATCTCCCCGCGGAGTTTTTTAAAGCCCGTAGTTGAGATTTATCTATCTGAAAAATTGATCACAGGCTTGCCTAATGCAGCCTCACGATACTGTGACTGGCGCTCCGCGTGCTTCATGTAACGTCTCCTGACGCCATGAAAATGCCGGGCAAATGCCCAGTGTATAGATCTAAGAGATGTATTTATCTCCCCTTAAGAACCGGGAGTAGATCATGAAGTTCTGGAGTCCCTAACTGTCCTCTGCTAAGAGCATCGCCTCGGATCACGCCGCCCGGCTTCCCTCCTTTTCTTGTATATAACTTATTTTTGTACATATTTTTATACTCAACTTGTAAATATGCGTTCCTCAGTTGCATATAGCTACCTCAGCCTTCTGGCTGGGACATCATTGGCCCTTCCCCGTGCTCACATAGCTCGTCAGGCTCCGGGTGCTCAAAATGTGGTCTACTGGGGTCAGAACGGCGGTGGTACAATCGAGAACAACGACCTCTCGACCTATTGTACTTCCACATCTGGCATCGACATAATCGTCTTAGCTTTCTTGTACTCGTGGGGTTCCGGAAGCGACATTCCATCTGGAACGGTAGGCCAGTCATGCTTCATCAGTACCTCGGGAGAAGGACAGAACTGCGACTCGGTGTCGTCAGCCATCGCAACATGTCAGTCTGTCGGAGTTAAAGTCATCTTATCGCTTGGAGGAGCTACATCCTCCTACTCTCTGTCGTCGGAGGCAGAGGCCGAGTCCATCGGCACGTATCTCTGGCAAGCATACGCGGGAGGTTCGGGGGTCGAGCGACCCTTCGGCGACGTGGTCGTCGACGGTTTCGACTTTGATCTGGAAGTCGACACAGGAAGCGAGTACTACCAGTACATGATATCTACATTGCGGTCTAGCTTCGCCTCTGATACTTCAAAGACGTACTACATCACCGGCGCGCCGCAATGCCCCATCCCGGAGCCCAACATGGGAGTGATCATCGAGAATTCCGTATTCGACTACCTCTGGCCGCAGTTCTACAATAACAACAACTACACCTACCCGTGCGCGCTACCCATCAACGGCAACGCGCCCTTCAACTACGACGAGTGGGTGACCTGGACGGCCGGGACGCCCTCGGCCGACGCCAAGATCTTCATCGGCGTGCCGGCTGCCCCACTCGCCGCAAACGGCGGCCCGAGTGGCGAAACGTATTACGCCACGCCCGACCAGCTCGCCGACATCGTTAACGACTACAAGAACGAGTCCCGGTTCGGTGGTGTGATGATGTGGAGCGCCGGCTTCTCGGACTCCAACGTGAACGACGGCTGCACCTACGCCCAGGAGGTCCACAATATCTTGGTGTCCGGTTCCCCTTGCGCGTCGGGGCCGATCACGTCGACGCAGACCACCTCAACCATTACTTCGACGCCGACAGGTACGACGAGCTCGGCGACCTCTACTGCAACCGGAACTGTTTCTCAGTGGGGACAGGTAAGCAATTTTATTTCATTTTTTTCGTTTGCCATAGCCCCTTTTATTATAATTCGTCTTTTCATGCCGATTGTTCTAACATCGTATTATAGTGTGGTGGTGAAGGCTATACCGGGCCTACGGAATGTGAATCGCCGTATACATGCGTCGCAACCTCCACATGGTGGTCCCAGTGCGAGTGAGGTTAATAGATATCAAACAGATCTTGAAAGAACTGGCATATACGTGAAACTCTAGAGGGCATGTAGGATAAAGAGTTTATACCTCATGTATATACCTGAGGGTAGGTATATAAGGTACTAAATTACCACCTCCGTCTTCGCCAGTAAAACTGCTGAAAATACAGTTAGTGAGTAAATTGTATATGTAAACTACCTATGAGTAAGAACATGAATCTTCCACCAGATTCTGACTAAGGAACTATGACACCCCGAGACCTAGTGTCCGCAAAGTTCCGTTGAATCTGGACGGCAAGTGTGGGCAGGAATCATATACCATCATTGTTCTAACGACGGTCGACTTCCTGCAGGCTTGTAGTCTCATGTTGCATCGCATTTCCTGGTGAAACTGGCATATATAAGCAGCCACCAAGAACTTGATGATTGATGCTCGACGTCACCCCAGGATTACCCCTTTTCGTACTACGACCCAAACCATGGTCCACCAAGAATATCCCTAAGACGCCAAGAGGCGCCAACATATACCGAGGAGCTCCCGATTATTGCTTAACCGAAACACATAAACTGGCTAAAGGTTGACAACTTCTGTCGGGTCTGATTCTGTTCGAGTTCTGCGGCTTCAGCTCGCCCCTTAAGCACTAGCCGAACTCCTTCCTCGAATACGTGGTCGACGTTCTCGCCCGTGCTCGCGGAACACTCGATGTATTTGGTGGCTCTCATTATGCCTGCGGCCTTAGCGCCCTGAATCATGTTAGATGTGTAATTGGCGGGCGTGGGGAGCCAAGAGAGGGAACGGGAAGAGATACGGACCTCAGTGGCACAGACTCGAGCGGCCAACTGCGGGTACAGAGGCGCCCACATTCCGGATCCAATGCGCGTGTCTTTCTTCAGACCGATAAGGATGGTGGGAGCATCGCGGCAGTGCTTCCGGATCTCGTCTACCCACTATAATCATGGCCCTCGGTGTTAGCATGCGTTCAAAGTATTCCGCTGAGAAATTTGACTTGAAGGTGAAGGTGGGGGCGTACCTTAGTTTGAGCGTTCGTAAAGCGAGACACGCTGTCGAGACTGAAGCATAGAAAAACGGCGTCCCAGGCGAGATAGGAAAGGAGGCGCAGCTGGTGCTGTTCGAAGTCGCCGGAAGTATCCCAAAGCTCGAGGTCGACATCCTGGCCGTCGACGGTAGCGGTCTTGTTGAAAAGTTCATATTGGGTCGGAATGTAGGCCTGCAGTGTGCGCTACGTCAGCATAGGTTCCTATACTTGGCGAAGAGGTTTCCGCATGGAGAATGGTTTACGGTATTGTAGGAATCGTTATAATAGCGCCTATTTTATAAACGTGTTAGTGTATATCGCTTCCAGGATGGTAACCATCGTTCTATCCAAAAAGAAGAGGGATAAGCGGAGAAACGGGATAGCGTACAAAAGCATTTTCGACTTTCCACACCCGGAGTCTCCCACAAACACAAATCTCATACGGGGTCTGTCAGGCGTAGGAGGCGTTCCCGGGGGCAGCGAGGGAGAAGATGGAGTAACGGTTTCGTTGGAAGTGACATTACTACTGCGAGAGAAGAGACGTTGGCAGAGATTAGAAGCTCGACGCACGATGCCAACACGATTGGGCTTTGCGAGGCGATTAAGGCGGGTTTCCAAGGCAGGATGGCGAGTGGTAGCGGAGCTAATTCTCGCGCGTTTGGTGCGGTGATCATCATGACCATCGATCTCGCCTTCGTCGGCAGTGTCCTGGTGAATGTTAGCTACAAAGGCGGTTTTATGCGAAGGTTGCCGTTGAAAAGAGGTTTCTTTACCAGGGAATGTTTCAATGCATGGGACTGAGCGGGTTCCAATGGCTCATCCCGTTTGATCTCACCAGGCAGATTATCGACCCATCCAACGACAAAAGGATTATTGGGGCGGAATTTCTCTGGAATGGCGAAAGAGAAGCTCTTCGCAATGGGAAAGCAAAACTGATCAAGCTTGCTACCATTGGTCTCGGTGCTTGCATCTCCTAGGTTTCGTATCTCAGAGTACCCGGATTCTGCCATTGTCGATGTGATGCAAGGAAAAACACAAGAAAAGGCACAACGAAAGAAAATGTTTAGGCAAGAATTCGAGTAAACAGGGATTGTTGAAAAATGCCAAACGTGCTGAACCACTTCGGCGAGTCCGTGGCAACCAGAGCGCCCGCTGTATTGTTGTTTACGCCCGCTGTATTGTTGTTTATCTACCTAGGTAAGGTACGGTTGGTCCCTCAGGCAGAAATCGCCGACTAGGACAATACATCAACGGCAAGCAACAACATGCCTAAAGAATGGGTCATTAGGGGATATAGGTACGCATACAAAAGAGAGTAACTAAATACTAACCTTAGGTAGGTAACTAGCATGAGTGGCACCTTAACAACCTGCTACCTAATTCCTGCTACGGCATATACTGTTAAAAGAATGTCTTTATAGCATTAAATATGCTACTGATTATATTGGTATGCCATATACCGGCTTTGAGGACATCATGCTTGAGTCTTAGACAGACACCTGCTGCACAACCGATAAAAACATGACTTCGCAGCATGACATTGCTCACTTTCTCATGTGACTTGCGATATGGCCCTTAATTACCTGTCAATTGACGTGTTGTGTTATTATGAATTAGCGGATTTTTAGTACTTGCAGCATCTATTGCCCCTTTGCCCCTATACTACGCTTATGACAAGCCTGTTTATCGTGAAGCGCTTTGAGAATTTAACGTACCCGGAATGCTTTCCGTGATTTAATCCCTAGCGTTGATGAATAATCGAATATTACATGAATTTCTTTCCTCTACTCTCTTTTCTAGGCGATGATTTTTAATATCATCCTCTGATGGCCTAAGTGTTTATCTGCCATTGATCTAATGTAAAGGGATTCACGGGGATAGAAGATATTACGCCTGGGAATTGCAAGTACGAGCATGGTAAAAGGGGCCGACTGCTTGACAGACCTCGCCAGCTTACATCAATCATTGACGTGAGAAATGGTCTGCGTATCTTCAAGACTTTATTTCTTGAATAGTCAAGGAATACCCGACCTGATCTCTAGATAGGTATGCTGAGCGACTCATGGCAGGATGGGACTCCTTCACATACGAGATTTGGAGCTCGGATCCATGCCGTACGCCTTTCGTAACCCCGGCTCAAGGAAGCTATACATTGGCCACTCTGGATTACTGCTACAATCAATGTAAACTGTCAGGAATCCGAGATCTAGTCGTTTGATCCGTATTTTCTGCTCGAGTCAGAAGTATCATCGGCGAATATGTTTTGATGCGGCGCGGCAGACTTCGGCGTCAGGGGCTGTCTTGCAAAGTAGACGAATGATGATCCTAGAGTCATCGTCAGCATTTAGCCTGATCGCGGGGAAGTAAATGGATCTTATCGGCCATCATTAGGTAAGGCATCGTCCACGAGGGGGCACAATCTGGAAGCTAAAAATGGAACGATTTAAAAGCCGACGTAGTGATATGATTTGTAACCACGTCATTGCTTTGATTGCTAATCAATCGATATCGATATAAAGTGCTATTGCCGACATGAATCTGCTTCGGAGCTGAACTGGGTGATATAGAATCATTAGTATCGAATGACGAATGACAACACGACTTCGGCAAATCGCAACACAAATCTCATCCAAGATGTCTGATATCCATCTGTACACTGCGCAGACGCCCAACGGCGTCAAAGTCAGCATTCTACTAGAAGAGCTGGGTTTGCCTTACAAGGTGGGTTTGCACTGGAGGATATCGAGGTGTGGGGTAAAATCTGATTGATGGATAGGTGACCGCGATCGAAATCAGCAAGAATACCCAGAAAGAGCCCTGGTTCTTGGAGATCAATCCCAATGGCCGGATTCCTGCCATTACGGACACGTTCACCGATGGAAAGCCCATCAGGATCTTTGAGAGTGGCTCTGTAATGCAGTATTTGACAGACAGATATGACACCGAATACAAGGTCTCCTATCCGAAGGGATCTAGGGAGTACTACGAGGTGAACAACTGGGTGAGTAGCCTCCAACTCAACGATCGTCTCTTATGTAGACCCATTGCTTACAACTTTAGCTCATGTGGCAAATGGGTGGTCTTGGACCGATGCAAGGGCAATTAAATCACTTCAATCGTGAGTATTACATGTGCATTTACCTCTACGGGAATCGATCTTTAATGCGAGTAGGGTATGCGCCGGAGAAGATTGAATACGGCATCAACCGGTACAAGAACGAGACGCGCCGTCTTTACCGAGCATTGGAGACGCAACTGAAGTCGTCGACATCCGGCTATCTGGTAGGCGATCGGTGTACGAGTGCCGACATTTCGTGCTGGGGATGGGTTGCGGCAGCTAGTATGTCTTCCCTCGCATGCTTTGATAAAAAGATGATAACTAATATTACGTAAGAATGGGCTGGTGTGGATATGGCTGAATTTCCAGTGCTTGACCAGTGGGTGAAGCGAATGCTTGAGCGCCCCGGAGTAGAGAAGGGTCGCCATGTGCCATCGAAGCACAACTACGAGGGACTGCAGCAACTAAGCGAGCAAGAGATTGACGAGAAGGCGGAAGTGTCTAGGAAATGGATCCAGGCGTCGATGAAAGAAGAGGCAAAGTAGTGGTATCAGATCCATGGATGTCTGCTAAAGCTCTGCGGAAATATTCATTGTATACTTTTCCGTTAGTCATCGTTATGGCTACGCAGCACAAATCAGAGCTGTTTATGCGAACGATATATTGGCAAGCCGAGGTTAGTGAGAAATAGACGTGTGACAAAACAAGATAGAGGTGAGTAGTTCTGAACAATGAGTGAATAAGAGAAATGTCGGGATGGATCTTGTGTTGATAGAATTTGCGTGGTGGTCATGGTCATGAAGTAGGACATAGCGTCTTCCGGTTTGGAAAATAAAACAGATTCACGTGCTATGAATGATAACCTGATAACGCCCGAGTCTTGGCCAAAGCGTACCTAAGGTTTCCCCACTTGTTCCAGACCAAACTTAGCGCGGCGCCAGAAAAGTCGCCTCAGTTGATTCAGCCCAAATCTTCCATCAACTTTCAATTCTTTTCACTTACCCTCCTAGTTCCACGGTTCTTCTGCAACGCGTAAATCTGTCAAGATGTCGTGGAGAAACCAAGGGATCACGGGATCTAACAACATCCCTCTCGGCAAGAGTCGACGATTTGGAGGTGAACCTGATGATGATGCGCCCATCGCCCGCGACAATGGCAACGGTGGATTTAGTGCATCCAACGGCGATCGCGACCTCAAGCGTGGTCGCAGCCCCGAGCCTCGTAAGTTTCATCGCGCAACTCATCGTTAAATGGAAAGAAAGAAAATACTGATTGAACTGCTTTTAGGAATCGATGCCGATGGAACCCGCCGCCGAAAGAAGAGAAATCGATGGGGTGAAGCATCCGAGAACAAAGCTGCCGGTCTTATGGGCCTTCCTACGGCTATCCTCGCCAACATGACCAGCGAACAGTTGGAAGCATACACTCTACACTTGAGAATTGAGGAGATCAGCCAGAAGCTTCGCATCAATGATGTCGTTCCCGCTGATGGCGATAGGTAAGCATCGTCTATCCACTACAACCCAATGCGATCCTGGTTGATGGAACTAACATATTACGCGCAGATCTCCATCGCCTCCTCCCCAGTACGACAATCATGGTCGCCGTGTTAACACTAGAGAATACCGTTACCGCAAGCGCCTCGAGGACGAAAGACACAAGTTGGTGGAAAAGGCTATGAAAACGATTCCTAACTATCATCCGCCTCAGGACTACCGCAGACCTACCAAGACCCAGGAGAAGGTCTATGTGCCAGTCAACGACTATCCAGAGATTAACTTCAGTGAGATTGCTAACCCTCTAACCTTTCTAACCACGTTCCCTACCCCTTCTTGTTCGGGATGTTACCAGGAATATCGTCGTATCTCGATGGGTGATATGCCAAATCCTGGCTTCATCCAAATTCACCCATGCTTCTAACTCTGACCTGCTTGCTACATGTACTAACACTTAGGGTCTCCTACTAAAGTTGGTTTACTCATCGGCCCTCGTGGCAACACCTTGAAGAAGATGGAAACAGAATCAGGTGCCAAAATTGCGATTCGCGGAAAAGGTTCCGTCAAAGAAGGCAAGGGTCGATCCGACGCTGCCCACGCGAGTAATCAGGAGGAAGATCTTCACTGTTTGATCATGGCGGACACCGAGGAGAAGGTTAACAAAGCCAAGAAACTCATCCACAACGTCATTGAGACTGTAAGTGTTTCGGACGATTCATATTATCAATTCACTACTAACGACGGCATTGTAGGCTGCCTCGATCCCCGAAGGACAAAACGAACTCAAGCGCAACCAACTTCGAGAGCTTGCCACGTTGAACGGTACTCTGCGTGACGACGAGAACCAGGCTTGCCAGAACTGTGGTCAAATCGGTCATCGCAAATATGATTGTCCAGAGAAGCAGAACTTCACCGCCAACATCATTTGTCGTGTTTGCGGTAATGCTGGCCACATGGCTCGGGATTGCCCTGACAGACAGAAGGGTGCCAGTTGGCGTAACGATGGCCCTCCCCGTGCTGCTGGTCGTATTGGCGGTGGGGATGCCGTCGATCTCGAATACGAGGTATGTTGTCATTATCTTGCAATCATTATACAAGAGAATCTTGTCTAACTCATCTTCTAGCAATTCATGCAAGAGCTTGGAGGCGGTTCCAATGGCCCTCCAGCCCGTATCGAAGCCGGTCCTGGCTCCTATAATAACGGTGGTGGCGATGCGAAACCTTGGCAACGAGGTCCGACAGGTGCTGCAGCTCCGTGGCGCTCGCGCAACAATGACCAGAATAACGAAGGCGGCTCGGCTGCTCCTTGGCGCGATCGCCATCGCGGCAACGACAACAACCATGGCGGTGATTACTACGGCGGTCAAGGCCAAGGCCGAGGCCAAAACTACAATGGCGGTTCCTCGGCGCCTGGTTCGGCACCTTGGCATCAAGCTTCTGCTGGACAGCCGCAGTATCCCAGTTACCCCGGCTATTCCGGTTACGGGGCAGCCCCTGGCATGGGACCGCCTCCCGGTCTTGCTCCTCCTGGTGGCTCTCTTGGTGCTCCGCCTGGATTGCCGCCTGGAAACATCAACGCTTTGATCCAGCAGTACTCCAATGGTTCTGCTCCGCCTCCGCCTCCGCCCTCTGGCGAGGCACCCCCGCCGCCGCCCGGTGATCAACCTCCGCCGCCTCCTCCTGGTGCTTAAGTGTGGGGAGTATGCGGATCGACTACACCTCATTGATACTAACCCGTCTTGACTTCTTCATACCTGATTTCAATCGTTTCCTGCTGTTGATGTTGTCCCCGTTGACTCTAACTTTAGTACTCATTGTTTTCACTTACAATGCTCCAGGCTCGCGTCTATCGACGGCATATGTGCGTACCCCGGGAATAGCGGTTCGTGAAAATAAAGATCACCAGTAGGGTGATTATAACCGTGTATGATAGAACTAATTAGGCAGCAACAAGGATTTATTTGAATGAGTGTGTGGCACGTCTATGTGACATTATGCCTGTCTCCTAGTCTGCAAAGATGCTTGTACCTTACCTAGTTTGAAGACGAAACACAATGCATACTAGGTATGCATGTACGCATGCAACATGCCTCATGTATCTCCTAATAGGGATTTATGCATGCACGTGGCTAGGAGATATGCATGCAGATGGAGCTTGGGTCATCCCCGCATTAATAAATGTTACTCTTTTTATGTCTGATGTCGTAACCTTCAATTTCACAGCTCTTGCATCTTTGTCGCGTTTGTAACTCTTCGAGGCAATCGCTCGTTGAAGATGGCTGGACTCACCCACACGGGTTTCTACTTGTAATAACTACCAATACACCTTCAACTACCGACCTAATATCTTTTTATCCTACGTGTTGTATCCTAGCATATGTCCTATTCTCCCTGAGGTTACGTCTTTTGGGATGTCTATCGTCCCCGCCTAGAGCTCCTCCCAATCGTCACTGGTTCTCGTGTATTCCATACCTGCAGCCCTACAGTTCTGGCCATATCCAAACCTCCAAAGCCTATAGGCAAACTGGCATCAAGTCAGCGAGCGGCAGCCAATCATGGCTTTGTCAAACCCGGTCGCCTTTAGGCCGTTCGCAGTGGGATTTTGGACCACAATCGCTTACATCGCCCTCCTCGTTCCACTGCTCGTCATCCACGAAACGGTTCCGCCGCCTCCTGCAAATCCGACTCTGTATTCCGGCGTCAACCTCACAAAGTCATGGATTGACCTGACCGTGTTGTCGCGCGATTACCACCCGTTCAATAGTCGAAAGAACGACGAGATTCATAACTGGTTGTTACTGGAACTGGATGGTATCAAGAAGCGCAATGGTGCCAATGACTCTAGCTTGGTCGTGTTCGCCGATAACGTTTCCAACATCACCACCGCCGACTCCATATTCGGGGCGTCTTCACCGGTCGGCACGTATTTCGAAGGCACAAACGTCATAGTATACATCCGAGGAAAAGATGACCCCAGAGGTCGTTGGTGGGAAGACGGCACCGTGTATTCGGACAAGATCGTTGGTAAAGGGGGCGTCCTGGTGAACGCTCACTATGACTCCGTTGCGTCTGGCTACGGAGCTACAGATGATGGTATGGGCTGCGCTACCGTGATCGCTTTGGTTGATTACTTTTCGCGCCCGGAAAATCAACCCCAAAGAGGCATCGTAGCGTTGTTCAATAACAACGAAGAAGATGGGTTATGGGGTGCTCAAGCATTTGCAAAGAATCCCCTTCTACCTTTTTGTCACACCTTTTTGAATCTCGAAGGTGCTGGTGCTGGTGGTCGGGCCAATCTATTCCGCACAACTGATGCCGAAGTTACAAATGCGTATAGAGGCACCAAAAATCCTTTCGGAACCGTCATCTCATCTGATGCTTTTAGTCTTGGAGCTATAAGGAGCAACACTGACTACATAGTCTTTAACGGGGTCTTTGGGTTGAGGGGTCTAGACATGGCGTTTTTTCGACCTCGCGCTCGATATCACACAAACCAAGATGATGCAGGGCACGCTTCAAGAGCTAGTCTCTGGCATATGCTGAGTAGTTCCCTGCACACGATGCAATATCTCTCTGGAGATACAGGTCAGACCTTTATCGGAGAGCGCGGAGATGGTGATCGAAAGAAAGTGTGGAATGGTAGAGGTAACGACGGTGTCTGGTTCGACATATTTGGAAAGGCCTTTGCTCTTTTTAATCTGCGAACCATGTTTGCGTGGTCTTTAACCTTGCTGATCGCTTCACCCTTGATACTCATGGCCTTTACGTACGTTCTGATACGTTGCGATAAGTACTACTTCTTCTCGGCAAGGCGGACCGCCTATGAAGGGTCCGACCTAGATCCGATCATGCTGGGTGGTCGAAAAGGAATGTTCCGGTTTCCCTTCGCATTAATTGTCGCAGGGGCGCTGGTCGTCGGTGCTGCGTACTTGTTGACCAAGATCAACCCGTTGGTTATATACAGCAACGAATATACTGTGTAAGTCTTAAACTAGGATCTACCATTTCAACGTATTAACTTCATATTACAGATGGGCGATGATGATTTCCCTCTTCTACTTCGTATTCTGGACCATCATGGCCGGGGCAAATTTCGCGCGACCTAGCGCTCTCCACAGAGGCTACTCCATCTTCTGGTTATTCACCATTGCATGGGGCATATTGGTTGCGGATACCGTTTTCGAGGATCGCTTTAGAATAGCGGCAGGATACATATTTGTCTTTTTTCACTCGGCCGCTTTCCTTGCCTCGTTCATTACCCTCTGCGAGCTATTTGCCCTACCGACGAAACTGGCGTATGCGCGGCGAGCACACGATGAACACGAAGTCAGGGATCATCTCAACACTGTGCCACATGCTGATGAATTAGTTATACCGAGTCATGATGAGCTTGATGCGGTTGAAGATGGCGGTGACGAAGAGGAATCTCAATCCCCACCAACTGAGACGACACCCCTTGTGGGGGGTGACTCCGAGCATAACCGCCGAACTACCTTTGCCACCACGTATCGGCGTTCCATATCGGCTTTAATAAGCAAGACAGCATCGAGCGACAGCGATAAAGGTCAACCGTACGAGTACGAACAGATGTGGTCGGGAAACCTCCCTAGCTGGGTTTGGATTCTTCAGTTCCTCATCCTCGGGCCGTTTTTAATCACACTAATAGCTCAAAACGGATTGACGCTGGTCGCTTCCGTTTCACAGACTGGTGCAGATGGATCCAGCCTACTGCTCCCTTACCTCATGACGGCTTTCTTTAGCATATTCCTGCTGCTGCCGGTTACGCCGTTTATTCATCGAATTACTCACCACGTTCCAATGTTTTTACTCTTGGTATTCGCTGCTACGTTGATCTATAATCTATTTTCCTTCCCCTTCTCCGAGGACAGTAGATATAAGATCTATTTTCAACAGACTGTTGACCTTGATACCGGGTTCTCCAAGGTCCATTACGCGGGCTTGCAAGAATTTGTTAAGCAGACTATTGCGGAGCTGCCGTCTGCTATGGGCAAAGATCTTGAGTGCACCTCCAAAGAGAGCTTGCGCAGCGGCTTAACCACGTGCTCTTACGACGGTTCGGACGTACCACCCAACGTGGTTAGGACACATCCCGACGGAGTCCCGCCGCAAAAGGGGTTTGCTAGCTGGCTAAATTTCAACATCACTCGAGTTGGGAGTGAAACGAAGGCCACATTCGATATCGACGCGAAAGATAGCAGATCGTGCGCGGTTACATTCAAAAAGCCTATCTCTTCCTTCATGGTCAACGACCACCCGCCTGATGATCAGTTTGGCGCCGTACCAGAAGCTGGCCTAACCAGAATCAAGCTATATCGTCGCGACTGGACCACACCCTGGAAAGTTGATGTCGAGTGGCAAGCTGATTCCGATGCAAGTACCGGCATCGATGGCCGTGTATTATGCAGTTGGGACGATGTCAATCGACCTGGGGTGATTCCCGCCTACGATGAAGGACTCAAATATGCTCCGACCTGGGTAGCACTTACGAAGCTAACATCGGGCCTATGCGAAGGGAGCAAAGCGTTCAAGGCGTGATGGAAAGCATATAGATATGGGATATGCATCTGCACATCATTAAGGCTCGGCATGCACGCCACTGCGTAGGGTTCCCCACCGGCGGCAAAGCGCATATATACGTGCCTAGACCAATTTACCTAATACTCGACTGTCGCCGTACGTTAGAGTGACGCAGACCGTGGAATCAAGGACGAGCGAGATACGAGGGATGAGTTCGCATTGCTAGAGTATGGATACCTTGCATGGACGGCGTTAACTCGTGCTCTTTTGGTATTAATAAAGTTACAATTAGGTAACGTCACAACCATTTGTCCGCGATTGCTAGAAGGAGAGTTGATTGCTTTCAATTGCTCATTATCTTTATGAACTGATATGACCCTGATGATAGTATACAATATCTCACCTCTTTTATCGAACACATAAGGCCGTAGGAGAAAATGCGCCGGCATTTACTTGGCTCGACGGTCTCGAGCGCCGTTGGCTCGGTTAAGCTGTGATGTACACCCTCATATTTATATTCATCGTCTTCTGGATCGATCGACTAGGTAATGGCTTCCTATCATGGTCGAATCTGGAATGTTCCGTTTGGGTGCCGCTCGAACTTAAGCTTGCTCGCATATGTGTTTTTCCCAGCACCGCGGCCGCAATCCAATAACAATCCGGTATTTGGTTAATCGTGGTTCCGGCGTAGTATTTTCCACCAAAGGATAGAGTGGCCTTGACCTGGATCTGGAGGTATTACTCCATATTTTCCCCAATCATATGCGGGAGGTTGCTCAACGATTCTTTATCCTATATTGCCCGGGTTGCATTCTGCCTATTCATGAGGTAACGTTGACGTTCGAACACTACTACTCAGTCGCATGCCCAGGGTCCTAGGGGAAAGTCGAATTGCCGTTCGGAGGGTGCAAACATTTTATCTATTCGTGGAGCTGGTTAGGTTTCTAGGTGCGACCGTCGCCGTCATGGCCTGACTTCCTGAATGAGTCCGCGATCGACAGAGCGTTCGTTCAACGAAAAAAAAAGTTCTTGCAGCCCTACCCACCATCGAGTCCACAGGCAATAACCGATGGAGAAGGTGTCACGAAAGTCTCTACGTATAGTATAAGTGAAGCAGGGGTGGCTACGTACTTAGTCTGCAACTTGCCTTATTAGTTCCAACGCGCCTGGCCCGTACCTTACATTGATTATTGCGTTGCGGGTGCCGCGGACGGCTAGCAAGCACCGCTTCCTCGCTTCCAAGTGGCGGGCACGAACTTGCAGTGCAGATCCTTCTTCGACCCCCTGTAGCTGGCAGCAGCGGTCGAACTTCTTTGACATCAGTTCTGTCATACCAATCTGGTACCCGATTTAGCAGCACGTCAAGGGCTTGTCCAAAGCTCCCTTGGCATATCTAACGCCGACGGGCCCCCGTTTTCTTCAATATATCCTCTCACCCTTCCAATATCAGGGCCCAGATCCCCAGGCAAACTTCTCAACTACGACACAACATTCCTCTCAGACCTGAGTAAATCGCAGTAGCCACGACAATACTACGCTACCTCAATACTTGATACGATGGGCATCACTCTCCGAACTCTCTTGACGGTAGCCGTCTCGGCTACGCCGGGTCTCGCGTACCCGGCCGACCCCCCGGCCCCGACCCCGGCCGCTGCTCCCTGCACCACGGGCTCGCCCGTCGTCACCGCTGGCTACACCATCGCCTACGCTCAGGCGCTTCCGACCATCGCGTTCAGCGAGGGCTATCAGCCCGACCCCGCGTGGGCGAAAAGTCACGACGTCGGTAGCTATGTAAGTCTTTTTTTCTTTTTCTTTTTTTCTTTTTTTTTTGTTGTTGATAGAGAACGCGATCAGTTATGATGAAAACCCCATGAAGAAGAAATATGAGGCTAACAAGGCGCATCAGCCCTTCGGCGTCCCGCAACCTTTGGAGACGGGCTTCGCGTACGCCCAGTTCAAGTGCCAGTACTACTGCAATAACATCCCCGGCGCCGGCAGCTTCTTCGTCCACTACGCGCCCACCGTGGGCGGCCTGAACTCGCTGTGCAGCTGCTACGACGAGCTGTAAGTCATCCGCCGGATTCTTTCCCCTTGCCGATTGAGGCACGACTAACACGTCGCCTACAGACTGGAGCCCGAGGCTTTCGTCTCGATGAACCAGAGCCTCGTCGGCGCTTGGAATCACATCTGCGCCCCAGAGTAGGACGCGGCCTGGAGGGAGGCTATTTCAGCTTGAGACATCAAAAGTTAATGGGATTTGCGATTCTGTTTTTTTTTTTTTTTCTCTTCTTCGACTAGGTCCGGTATGGATGGGATAGGTCAGGCTAAGTATGCAGAGAGGTATGGACTTTACGGCACAGTTGGTTGGAGGGGAGGGCTACCTGACTCAATCTAATGGGGAACGCGCTACCAGGCACGGATACTTTCCATGGAATGGATGTTTAGTCCGCCACGCTGTATATAGCTATTATCTACTTGTAATAACTCCTCTTACAACGCCTTGGGGACAGGCGCATGGTATGTGGTATGTTTGCGGTCGCACTCAAGCTTGCGATGGCTTTATTCGCAACGGCGGCTCGTTTCAGATCCAAACTAGGGAGGGAGGCCTCACTCTAAGAGGGTACCAACGACAAAAGTCTGGATGAGGCGCTCGTCCCGGTGTTCTAGTGAGTACCTAGACATCTACTGCGTGTCTTGTCCAACAATGTATCATTTAAATGGAATACAAATTCTAACGTGACAACGTAGTGCAATCATTAACCCGCCGCCGCGCGGAATAATCCTCAGACATAAGTGCGAGGACCATCAGCGATGGTCCGTCGCCAATTATTTTCTTCGTACGTTCTCTACCGCTGAAATACCCCTTGCATCTCTAATCGCGTGGTAATAAAAATACAATATCACCACTCTCCAGATTCGATCCCTTAGGTAGTTAGTCCCCGCCCGTTGCGTCTACTTCTTGACGTCCTTGACCTCATCCTCGTCCTTGTCCTTGTCCTTGTCCTTGTCATTACTCTCACCCTTGTCCTTATTCTCGCCTTGTCCTGCCTCCTCCTCCGCATCCCCCGTGGATGTATAACTCTCCACCCGCCACCGCATCCGTCCCAGTGGCAACGGCGGCCGCACCTCCTTTCTCACCCTATACGGCGTCGCGAACAGGTGAAGTTCCGACGACGTGTCCTCATCCGATGATGTGTCCTCATCCGACGACGTGTCCTCATCCGGCGACATGTCCCCCCGCTGCGCGTCTAACATCTCGTGGTCATCGGCGATAAACTTGCTCAGTCGCTCGGGAGGTTCGTCGGGATAGTGCGGCGGAGCGCGCGCGGAGCCAGGGCTCGGTCTCTGAGGCGGCGCCGTGGTGGGTGACGGCCCGCGTGGAGAAAAGTCATCGTGGACAGTATCTTGCTGGGCGTTGTCGTCGCCGCTCCTAGCAGAGGGCTTCTCATGGGAGACTGAGGGACGTCTTGGTACTTCTGACATTGTTGCTGTGAATATGTAGTCGTGTTTTCTTGAGTTATACTTCTACGATGATGTAGCTTATAACTTCGTATGGCCTTTCCTACCTGGGCTACCTATTTAAAATGGGAAAGGTAAGCGGGTATGGTAAGAATTATCTCACTAGAATATACGAAACAGTTATACGTGTTTGCCTAGCTGGAGGAAATCATCTTTCGTTATTTGTCTGCTGGTTTTGATGGTATTCTTGTCTTCATGCAGATGATTTCACCTTGGGTTTGCCAATCAAGCGCAGGATCAACCAGTTGAGACATAAGCTTCTTGATAGCAAGTAACGCACGCCATATTTGTGGAAGAAAACCTATTTCGGTTTGAAGATATGATGATCAATCACGACAATGCACTATGCCTTGTGTCTACTTAGCCGTGATACAACTACGTCCATATCGACCTAGCTCAAAGGGTCAACCAATATCAACAAATACTACGTGATCTTATTAGAGGTAAGCGTTGACAGGCAGTCGTGAGAGATGAAAACTCTCTTCTCAGCTTAGTAGTATCATATTGGCCTTCGGTAGATGGCCACATGGGTCACAGGGGTCGCTATCATACTCTGTGGTCTCGATACCATAAGGACTTGCTAGTACGTCATCGTGATCGAAGTCCCGTTTCATTACTTAATGTCGCCTAGTCGTCTAGCTACCTACCTGTCATCCCGCGTCGCTTATGTTGGGTAAGGACGCGGGTTTATCTTAAGGGCACTGTGCAAGTGGTGATGGATGTAGAGGCTGAAGAAACAGAGCACAAACAAATGGTACGGAGTTGTAACATACAATATACTGATTTGAAGGAGATTTACACAGTTTTGGTAAATAAGAAGATATTTTCCAGGTTGATATATCTATAAGGCGGTCCTACGAGAACCACCGTGGGACTTGGACTGTGCGCCACCCCCTTTTCTAGAACGCCACAATGTCATATCCTCACCTGACTCTCAAACCTGAGAATTAAAATATTCACATATACCTCTAGCCAAGCCCTTAGTAAAGCATAAAAACTCCAATCCAACTTACACGTCTTCCTCCCAGACCCAATCCGTCGGCCACATGCTCTCGTCGCTAAAGCGAGACACCTCGGGCGCAGGCTTCACGCACGCGCGCTCGTACAACGTGGTGCGGTCCTTCGACGGGGCTTCAACGTGATCGACTACCGGCAGCTGGACGAGCGGACTCCCCCGGCGAACGGCGGCTGACAGCGCAGCCCGAGTGCTGATGTGCTCGACGAGGCCCGATAGGCGCGGTCGCAGTCTGACGCCGAAACTTCAAAGCCACGGGGCCCGACGGAGCCCCCTGGAGCAGCGCCAGGGAAAGAGCTGCGTAAGCGAGTTCGGCCGCGACGTCCAGATGTGTAAGGACCTGTCGTTCACGTGGAACGACTGCAGCTTGTGCCTCATGGTGTCCGGCAACGTCGGCGAATGCCACCAGTTCTAGGTCGAGATATGCTCATAGGCATCGAAGGAGTAGACTAGAAAGGGTATTGCGCAAATGGTGTGGCGTAACGAATGGTAATTTAGTCAAATTCAGGGTAAGAAAGTGATCTCGCGACATTGAAACAACAGGCACTTGACTATTCAAGAAGTTTACACTTTAAATATGGGCATGTTTTGCATTGCAATCATGTATTATACAAAACTCCGTGGTGTAGGAAAGGCAGCAGTTGACCAGCGTGGTTATAGTACTGAAGTATCCCCTATCTTGGATCAGTCGAGATTTCCTCGCCGTTTGAAACTCACTTAACCCCATGAGCCATCACTATCATAGTCCGACAAGGAACTCTCGCTACGTGGCGTCAAGGAACTCTCGCTACGTGGCGGCTCTAGACCGACCCATCCATTGTCAGTCGATCTGATCCAGAGCGTCCAAGCGTTGGCTAGACCGGAAGTGACGATGCGCGAAGTTTCATTATCCTGTGCCACACCGAGGTCAAAATTCAAGCCCTGCGTAAGCCCCCAAGTAAACAAGGCCCCCGCGATCTCACTCTCTGTCATAGGACCAGGACCATCAACTGCCGACTGCGGGTAGGTCGAAGCAGCGGCCGCGACGGGATACCTCCCGTTCGCTCTCCACCTTTGATAAGAGAGAAGGATGTCGTCGAGGGTAGGAGGGTCGATCCCAGATATCTCTCTTTGGCTGAATTGCGCTATAAAGCTGTATATGATAGCTCTGATTCCTGTGGTGAGAGGATGCCACCCCGAGCCTCTGGAAGACGCTGTGGTGCCCCGCGGAAATTGAGCTTGGTACCGGATCCGCTCGGGAATACGGACCGGTTCGGTGCCGTCGGTGGTACCCCTTACGCCTCGCCACGTTTGACTGTCACCGTCCCAGTGAATCCAGATCCTCCAGATACCTCGCGGTGGTTCCACCAGGAAATAACCGCTTGACATACTACCACCCAAATCTAAATTCAGTCCATAGTCAGATCCCCAATCTTGCAAAACGCCTGCCAATTCACTTATATCTCCTATTCCAGCCTGACGGTCAACTGCACCTTGGGTTATTTGGTCCCATAGCTGGAATAGGTCGTCAAATGTCGGATTCTGGATTGGTGCTCCTGTGTCGGTAAATAAATTTGGCCCTAGCTGATATTCAAGACTATGACTGAGCGCTAACAATCCGCTTTGGACCCCTTGTTGCTCGTGGACTATTTGCATGGCGCCTAGGGGAAAATTGGTGGAGAACGCTTCTAGATCCGACAAGTTGATAGTGCTGTCTGCATCGCTGATTGAATATGAAGGGGTGTTAGGGGTAATGGAGTGCGAAGGGTCAGCAGCGACTATAGGGGGGACGCCAGAGGGATAGGAAAGTTGGCCAGGACGAAGAGGAGGGAGGCCCGGGGGGTTACTAGGAGGAGGATCAACTCTATCCCATATTGGAGGTGGAGTTTCCGTCACTCCTTTGCAATGGCCTCCATCAATTGATATCCAAATCAAATCGCCGGGCACATCACCGCCGGAGTATTCCTCATGATTCCCATTTGGTTTAAGGACACCAAGGTCCAAAGTTGCCCCCCATTGATCTCCCCACCTTCTTAGAACGCTCGCTGCCGTTCTCATGATACTCACCTCAGGTTTCTCTTCTGAAGTCTTCTTTTCCGCCTTTGCGAGACTAGGTTGTACCGACTTCCACCTCTTCCACATAGAAAAGAGATCTTGGTGTGTAGGGTAGGGTAGTTGTCGACCATGTTTATCTATTATTTGTGGCAATTGGGCCCTGATGCTATCTTCGAGTGCACGGAAGCTGCAGTCGGAATGGCTATGATCGGGACCGGGTGGTGAGTGCTCGATTTGCTGGCAACCATGTCGAAATCTTCGACGAAATTTTAGAGCAGTCTATAAATGCGGTGTCAACAGATATTCTTTTTATTCCAACTAGTTGAAATTCATTGGAGGATCTGAAACGTGCATCGGGAATGATTCTCCATCATGAATGTCAAGCCTTCGCTTCATTGAAAGGAAACATGGTAATACATACATCTGGTTTCGTCGTAGGGGCTGGGACGGGAATATACGGTGGTGAAGGCTCGTAAATCCTAGTCTCCATTAGACGTTGCTACTCATCAAGAAGATAAGCCACATCGTAGCCTTATATAAACATACCAGCTATGAGTCCACGATCTGACGTATTCATCACTTTCTTCCGGGAATGCATCATTGCATAACTTTCTTGAAGCTACCCGAAGTAGGGTATCCAAAGTCGGCCGGTGCTCAGGTCGATGATACATGCAGTCGTAAATTATTTGTCGGAGTTCCATATCAACCCAGCCAAACTCAGTATCTGGATCCAGGAGACAAGGACAATATGATATTTTCCTATTATCCTCTCCATCTTCAGGCTGACGTAGATTCATAAATCTATTGACGTCCTGGGGGGTCTGGCCATCTATATCTTTATCGTATTCGACCCCGAGGGGTATCTGCGGCATTGGCGTTTGGGGGGGCCAAGATTTTGTAATCAGAACCCACATCGTCTTCTGGAACGTTAGCGTGGGTACATAGATAAAAACTCATCAAGGTAAGTCTGGGAATGAGCTACCCATGCTATGCCCCAAATATTTGTATGCGGACCATAGAAACCCTCTTGCTGAGATTCAGATATTGTACGGCCATCCGGTTCAGGTGGCACTGTAATGCTACGTTAGAACTCCCTTTCGTGACCATGCACTTGAGGTAGAGGTAAAAGCAAGCTGAAATAACAAACATACTATTATCCCATTCGTGTCCGAATTGTTCCTATGTAGAGATTTGTTAACAACCACAACAGTAACATTAAATGTCAACATCGGAAAGGCCTAGGCACTCACAGGAGCATAGAAAGTGACCTTCCCCTTAGTTCGACGGTTGAAATAATATTCGCTTTTGGTTAGGTAGCAATGTGAGCTGTTGAAATCTTTGTGAAAATACGATTAACATACTTGCGTTTCCCCCTATTATCCGTATAGGTTAGTGAACACACGTACGCTTGAAAAATATTTGACTTCATAGATTTGCACTTACCGCTTAATAGGTTCCGCAACTCCAAAATCAGCTAACTATCATGTTGATATTTTAGTAGAGTTCATTGGAAACTTATCATTTTGTAGCGGTTTACCTTGAGTTTTGGGACAAATTCATGTTCGCAAGGACCTCTATCAGTTCTCTTCCCGACAGAGTTGATTGGCTTGAATTCAGTGGCGTCCATTTCCTGATTTCGTGCTCTAGCCGCCGCGATAGCTGCTTCCTCGTGCTTTTTGCGTATATTTCCCCACGACTGTTCTCCACTATCACTTAGTTCCAAATCGCCGATAAACACTAGAATAGGAGCTTGTAAGTAAATTTCACACTTCAAGATTTAGCATCGCTTACCGTTTGAGGGGTCTATGTCGAAGTGGACAAGATTTTGCCTCCTATTGACGTTCGCGGGAATATTCTCAATTAAATCATCGCCGAGAAGGTTATAGGTGTCTATTCTCCTCTGGAGGTCTCTTGATTCCTCTGCTGTCTGGTCTTGAGACGGCTCGGGTTTTTTCCGGTCGGGGTGAAATTTTCTTGGAGGGTATTCCATAGCGATACAAGCTCGAATAACTAGGAATATGCGCAACTCGTCAATGTTCTATTCTTCAAGCTCACCGGGCTGACTTACGGCAGAGCCAGAACGACCACAGCACTCGATTGGGTATTCTCCCTCCCCAGTCGCGATTCCGTCTATCCTTCGCAAGCTTCCCGATGAGGGTCGATAGATCGCCATTTGACATGTACTCAAGGATGAGTAAATTGTATCTCGGGTTTTCTTTACTTTTGTCTGAACGAATCATTTCATTGTGTAGCATTATCTCATCTCTGCGGTTCTCCCGTCTCCGTTGCCTTAGAAACTCGTTGTTAAACCAGTCTGGAACGTCCACGCCATCGTGAGACTCGTCTCCACTTGAATCGCCGTCTATGCTGGAATCATCATCTCGTAGTTTCCTGATGAGCCTCCGCTCTGGATCGATGAGCGTCGATTGTGGCTCAACTAATTGGATGCAATGTGCTGATCGTCTGACTTTCTGCACATGGCGTTATGTTTTTGTCCCGTTGAATAAGAGGATCTCATTGGCTGACTTACATTTGTCATCTTCTCCTCAGATAGTATACTCTCATCGTCCAAAGCATTGATTGAGAATTTCACTACAATGTCTTGCTTGTCTGGAGCTTGACCTTCCTTGTCCGGGAGACCGTATTTAAAGTGAACGGCCATTCCCTGACCTCCCCAGCCCAGCACCCTCTGGAAAGTGTATGCCGGTTTGTCGTTTTCATTTCTCCTCCGTGCAACCCGTGTAAACGTTGCAAACCATGCCCGAAATTCATTTAGAGCGCTGCGAGCTCTTTCAGCTGTAGGACTTAGAGCCCGATTAGTAACTATATTCACCCTAGGGGGGGCGATGCAGGTCTGCCTATTGAAAGGTAGTACATTCTCGAATTTGACACGCGCGCTAACATTCCGAGGGATAGTTCGGTCCTTCCACCGAGGACGATCGCCTGTGGAATAAGGAACCTGGCCAACTCGTCTGTATTCTTCGAAAACCCAATTGAACCTTCTAGCATTTTCTCGGAATATCTCATGCCGAAACGGAAGCTGGAAGGGGAACGGTTCTTCGTCGTCGGACATGTTTTAGATTCATAGAGCGTGTATACAGTCTAAAATCATATAAATATTTGAAAAAAAAAAGATAGTGTAATCCAGCATCGCGGAAACCAACAGGATGGATACCTAGGTAGGGATTTACGAAATTACGAGTACATATTCTGCAACCTAATCCATTTTCATCGACCAGCCGGTTTTGACGTTTTCGGTCCTTTCTTGTTTGGCGTTAAGATCAAAGGTGTCACAACAAAGACTCACGCCAAAGACACTAACTCTCATTACTCCACATTCTTTACGCAATCCACTAGCTTCGTGATTTGCGCCGTAATTGTTTACTCACATTACTGACTCTATCTATTATCGATTTACCTTGTCGGGAGTCTGATGCCCATTTTTTTGCAGTAAGAGTCTGCCAGTGGAGTTTCTGCCAATTATCTTCGAAGTCGACGTCATTAAATCTTGCCAGTACGGGAATGTCCCGAAGTAACAATATAACCTAAGATTCATCTTGCTTTCGCATCACATTTGAAATAGCTCTGTAGTTACTCAGAAGAACCTGCCCCTAATCATTCAATGATGAATGGGTACCTACCTGTCATGCATAGGTAATTATCCGTAATCGGATAAGTAAATAATGCCGGATCCTAGTCCGGTCTCTCGTGCCGGGTTTTCCACACTGGACCGGACCCACACCGGCCCAACTCACTGCTCCGGTGGCATAATCCAGTGCCGAAGCTTACAAAATATGCGATTACCAAATTATCCAATTAGCCGCTTAACTCCACCTCCAGTCCAGATACAAATAGCCCATTTCTTACTCAAGCCAACAAGGAACCCCATCTCTTAAGCGTATATGTACGTGTCGCAGCTATTCATACTACGGCAGCATATATCCACAACATGTCACACGATATTCTTATCACGGGAGGATCCGGTTACTTAGGTGGCACGCTACTCGCCCGCATGGGCACTGCCGGCCTACCTCCTTACGACAAATTGTATGCTCTAGTCAGGACAGACGAGCAAGCAACCGCCGTCAGACAGTACGGTGCAGAGCCCTTGACTATCAACATCCAGGACGAGGCCGCAGTCCGGGATGCCGTGTTGCATCACGGAATTTCCGTCGTTTTTTATCTGGTCGATCCTTTCTTCAGCACCGCGCAGGTCCATTTCATCAAGGCGCTCGCCGAAGTCAAGCAAACTACCGGTAGAGATGTCCACTTCTTGCACGTAAGATATCAATGCTCTCCGCTCCTGATAGTCTTGGTGTCTAAATGAGTGCCAGACATCCGGAGCCAAAATCTTCTCCAGCCACGCCGGAGCGCCGATTGATAGGCCTCTTTTAGACAATGACCCTCAACTCTATGACATTCAGAAGTCCCAGAAGGCTGCTATTGGATTCATGCAAACGGTAATTCATTCGGTTGCGTTGGTATTGGTCAAGTGCATGCACTAACGGAAGGCTCAGCCTGTCGAAACCAACAATATCGTCATAGAAGAATCTAAGAGACACGGCGTGCGCAGCTACATCTTCGTGCCTTGCATAGTGTGTAAGTGTTTCTAGTTTTACCTCACTTGCGATAATTCCACCCAGAGATTAACGGGCGATCTTTAGATGGGAAGGGCGAAGGCTTTGGGAACCCGATTTCTATCCAGACCGTCGCTATTGTCCGAGCCGCGAAGACGATGAAAAGGGTGTATAATGTCAACGTGGGCGTACCAGTTAGTATCTTATATTTTTATTTCATGCCTTGGGGCTGATAAAGATACTAGACTTGGCCCGTGTGCCATATCATCGATAATACCACTCTCTACATTGAATTACTTCGGAAGATCCTGTCAGGCGATAACCCTGGCTACGGGAAAAATGGCTATTATCTTGCATCATCAGGCAGCGTTTCAGTAAGTAGCTTCTATCACTGGACTCCTTCGATTAAAAACTAAAAATAATTTACAGTGGAATGACCTTTACGCTGCAATGGCAACAGCTCTAGCTAAGCGAAACGTTATCGAGGACGATTCGGTAGTCGCAGCAAGCGACGAGAACATTGAGGAGATGGCGAAAGCGCTTAAATGCCCACAGCAATTCTTACCAAAGGAATGGGTGAAAATGTCGATAGGTGGAAAGTAAGCTATCGCGTGAATCTGTCTCGATTACTTCTAATGGCTAATATACGGCTAAGGTGCACTTTCACGGCTCAGCGTGGGTACGAGTTGGGATGGAAGCCCCAATATGCGCCGAATCACATCATCGAGGATGCAGATGCCGAGGTGGAACTTATTCTGCAGCACCTTAAGGATTAGAGATGGATCTCCGTGTTCATTACATGTCGTATCATGTAATTAGACGCCCGTGGCTCTTTTGGGAGTGATACATTGAATTATCAAGTCCTCTTACGTCTTCGGCGTGTCACAATGTGAGGCAAGTGGCACGGGAGCAACGATGCTACTGCATAGTTTCCATTCCAAATTTTAACAGATCGGGTATCTATACATGCACAAGGTCTTTTTTCGCTCTTGTCTCGGTCCCTATCTAGGGTAACAGATCTGGACCCCACTTTGCAACAAGAGCGCAGACCCGTTGACAAGTGCGAGGCGAGGCTACGTCCTCTTGAGCACTGCCTAACCTGGAGTAACAATGTGTTTTTGCCATGTCTACGAGTCGGTCAGTACTGGATTAACTGCCGCGATTTTCCGAAATTTACCTCTTTGGTCGCATCGTGCATAAACTCAGTGTGAGAGGCGTACATCATACAACTTAAGTCACGGTAACTAAAGGGCATCTAGACGATCTTGATGGATACCATGTTAGATAAAGTTAGGCAGCCTGCATGTACGCTACAATAGAAGATTGCATCTTACATCAGACAATCCGGATAAGGAGCCTGGTAGTTATTGTATTACTACCCCGTTCTGGGGCGTGATATCATGCCTACCTCCTACCTATAGCAACAGTCTAGACCTGCTTTCTTGCTCAGTGGCGTGATGGATCGCCCCATGTTACTTCGCTTCAATATTATCACCCAAGGCTAAGACATTTGACAACCGATGGAGGGTTCTACAATATTGCACGTATCTTGTTCAAATTGGAATATATGAGTGTGCGTTCTGATTGTTATTTCCTGAGTTATTTGGATATCTCCCCTCTATAATACACTTAACCCAGAATGTCTGAATATAACCGCTACGAAGAGGAGCTCCTTCTAGAGGATCCCTACCTGCCCCCGGCCAAAGCCGAAGTCGACGAAGATTCCCCTCTCAGGTACACTATCAAATGTTCCACTGAGAGGGTGGTTAAGGCTTCCGACGACAAGATCAGTACCGCAGTGTGGTTCCAGACTGATGTAAGATGTCTAGGTAGTCTTCCCTTTATCCTGAAGCCCCGAAACTAATAACAATATCCCAGCCACTTGATACCGTGTTTATCGACCGAATCAAGAGCATTCGACTACAGACCGAGTCCCACGACCAAGGATTCGTTGGCGATTCTTATGCGGGCAATTGGACGTGGTTCGAGTTGTCTATCCTGGCCAACGGCTCGGATGGAAGACATTCTGATGGGCTGACCCTCACGTGGGAAAGTCATCGCAACGCGATGAGGTCCAAGAACTACGGTGGAATCGTATGTCTATTCTCCAAACAATGACCTCGACTTACGCTTACTGGGACAAGCTGGAAGGGAAATTCAATGACCAACATGACCTAATAAAGTTCCTGAAGGTACGAAATTGCTTCAATGAAAGGCCGCTATGATCTTGATCAATAACTTCGTGACCAGGCTGGCGACGTTGTTGCCGTTCGACTATGTGCTCGATTCCCAGGCTGGGAAATACATGCCAGAGAGGGGAAGCTCATATTTGACTTGTTTAAGAACAGAGGTAAGATTAATCATTGCGCCAAGACCTCGGAAACCTATTGATGTGAAATCTCCAGTTCCTCGCGAGGCCCCCCATTACGAGACATATGTCGAGGGGATAAAGGCCATGGACGATATTTTCAACGAGATCAACGAGGTCACGCAGCCAAAAGAAATGCAACCGTACATCCCCAGGTTTGCGGCGACAACCTTCCGTGCCGATGCATTCTCTACCGTCGACGAACCTCCCCTTCGTATTCTTTCTCTAGGTTCGTCTAACCCCCTTTCTCGGTAATGCGGAGCCGAGCTAACCGGAAGAGAAGATGGAGGGGGTGTGCGCGGGCTTGCTTCGCTTCACCTCTTGGACGCAGTTATGGAAAAGGCGGCTCCCGGCAAATTGCCGTATGAAGTATTTGATATGATCGCCGGCACGAGCACCGGAGGGTGAGTCTATTGAACAGCCTGCGGCACTTATCTGAAGTTTTCGCTAACTCGAGAATTATCATAGGCTGATTGCCATCATGCTGGGGCGACTGAAGATGTCCATTAAGGAGTGTATTAAGAAATACGAAACAATCATAGACAAGGTCTTCCCCAACTCAATTTGGAAGGAGGGCACAGAATGGCTGCTGAAGGGACAGCGATACGATGCTACGAACTTGGAGAATATCATAAAGGACCTCATCAGAGAGAAGCTAGGGGACGCGGAGATTTGTCTCCTGGACAAGGACGAGAAAAATCCGTGCAAAGTGTACAGAACCGCTGTCATCAGCCATACACTAGGTGCTAACATTATCCAATTAGTTTTGTCACTGCCGTCTTCGAGTACGCAGGCAACAATCGTGCGCCCCTTATTCTTCGATCGTACGACAATCCGCAGCAAATTTCCGAATTGCCCAGAATCAAGATATGGGAAGCCGCACGCGCAACATCGGCCGCACCCTCTTACTTCGAGCCGATAAGTGTCGATAAATACAAGAAGGGAGAAGATGGAAATCTAATCAAGTGCTGCACATACAGGCTTGTGGATGGAGGTCTCCTCGCCAATAACCCCATTGGATGGTAAGACTCGTTACCGAGATAAGCACCTCCACGCGATAGCGTATGTGCTAATATCAAGCGTAACCAGGCTCTGGACCGAAGTCCTCAGCGTCTTCGGCGCCATGCGCACGACCGACTGCTTCCTCAGCATCGGTACGGGCCTCGACAGGAACCGCGAGGTGGTCCAGCCCGGCAGCGGCTTCATACCCATCCCAGGCCCGAAGACGGCCGAGTCTTTCTCCAACCTCGCGACGAACACCGAGGTCACGCACATCCTGTTCCGCGGCCTCGTCAACGCGTTCGCGCCCCACGCCCGGACCCCCAAGTACTGGCGGCTGAACGTGAGCGAGGAGATCCCCGAGTACGACGAGGAGAAGGGGTTTTGGATCTGGAAGAGAACGGTGCACCACCCGGACGACTACGTGGGCGTGGTGGACATGGATGATGCCGCGGGGGCACACAACCAGCTCGTGCAGATGACGGACAAGTATCTCGCCAGGGATGACGTCAAAGCCTTGATCGACGCCTGTGCTGAGGCATTGCGTCAGGCCCATCTCGATGAGTTTACTAAGAAGCACTAGTATCGAATTTGCGGGTATATGTACTTAAGGGGGTTGCCCCTATTTCTGTAGGTAAGTGATCGATGTATGGAGATTTATACTCGCTCCTAGCCTTTAGTTCATCAAAAAGTTTCTTCATTGGGTTTCAATTTCCTCGCAGCAACATTGCGTCATAGACCATTATAGTATATTGGTAGGAATTACGTAATACAATTGAGGCTGAATCTTAACCTGACAGTTACACGAAGATAGAGACAACCACAAGGCTACTAGGAAAGACACATATAATATTTAGATAAAATACTAATTATTCCCAACCATATTTTCATGTTGTTTCGTCGTAGTGCTCTCTCTAGGTAGTCCGAAGATGTATACGACTGGCCGCTTTCACCCCCTTTTCCTCACCCCGCGCCCCCTAATTTGCACACCTAAAACAGCCATTCTGCTAGGTTACCTTGTCACTCAGCTATATTTTCACCGCGAAACGCTAGAATAATCATATTGTGCATTTCAGAAATAGAGGTTTGACTTAAGCTCGATACCCGGCGGATCTTCTCCAAGCTATATAAGTATTGATAAAGCTGCCAAGGGGTAACCTAGACCTCAACAGGGATTTTCAAAATTCCCCATGCAAATACGAGTGGTGTATAGAATAGAAGACCTTCTCTACTCAGCTCTACGCAGTCACAAATATACTGGTAGGTCACCGAAGAATTAGCTTTCTCTTATCTTATGCAGGAAAAACAAATTTCGCTAAGATACCAATGACTGCGATGGTCGAGGGGTGGTGTAAAACCGGGGTGGGGGGAATTGACTTGATTCCTTCCTGTGATATTGCGTGTCAGCTACCTGAGGGACTCAACCCTTCTGTAAAAGCTTGTGGTGTGCTCGGGGTTGCCATAGGGGATCTTATTTGCATGTACAGTACGTATCCAGTACGTACTTGGGTGTATGCCTCTGATTGTGCACAATGATTTTGAAATCAAGATATCGTGACTGATCCTGATCAGTAAATCAAATACATCCAACAAAATTAGAGGATTAGGATAAAAAATTGTACTTGGGTGGGGTCCACGGTTTGGCGGGCAGGCAAGTACCTAGCTAGCTACCTGCCTTGCTGCCATTTGAGGCAATCACCATGGGTTTTTTACCGTGATTCGAATTTTTGTTGGCCCCTCGGCCGATCAAACCAGTGTGAATTATTCCATTGGGTGGGGATATTCAAATCACAGCAGAGCCGCAAGGCTGAACTGCAACTTCCATTCTGATCCTCAATTATTGATCCCAAGTCGGGCTGCACTGATTTCGATTATTGCACCCCCTAAGTCTATTTGCTTAAGACTGGCCCCCTCTAGCAATCTTTTCATCTCCCATCTTCAATCTTCCAACAACTTTTCGACAACCATCCGCACTCCCAACTCAAGTAAGTTTCTTCATTTTTCATATTCAGCCGCCACCAGCACTTCTCGTCTTCGCCTTTGCAGCTTGCCACCCATTTCCATCCAGCAGCACATCACCATGCCCTTTTCATTGCAGTCTTTTTTTTTCTCGTCTACTCAACATCCCTTCCCCATCTTACCCTTCATCTTTTTTCATTTACTTTTTTCCTTTTTTTTTTCTTTTTTTTTCCCTATCACACCCATCATCAATCCTGGACACTCCCCGTCCTGTTTAATATCACCACCACCTACTCATCACTTGACCGCCATTACTCCTCTTCCTCATACCCCATGAGGCCCACGCGACACTTTCCTTTTGCATTTGCATTTTCACAATCATCCCTCACGTGGAGATTTGCTTCGTTACCCCTCCTGTTGCTTTGCAGATGGCTGCGACTAAGCAGTTTGTGGTTTCTTAGCCAACTTCACTTTTACGCGTCACGCGTCTCGCGACCCATCACTTTTACAAATTAACCTTTTCCTATTCACTTGCAGCTTGGCTTTCTGCTCTCCCATCATCCCTCACTCTTTTTCTTCAACATTCTCATCACCACACCCATTTCCTATCAACTTCACCCTCTACACTACCCTTTCGGATGATATCACCTTGTGCTAGCATCAATACCCATTTGCTACCTTTGTTGCATTCTATTTTCTCTTCAATCCCATCTCACATCCCCTCTCTTTCCTCGATCTTTCTTTTTTTCTCGCCATCTTTTTCTCGCTTCTCCTGCTCGCCATACTCCAAAAGATACCCCTATTCCATCGACAGTCTCCACTATGCCACTTAGGGATCATTCCCAACTTCGTCTCCTTCCATCTTCTTCCCCCCCTTTCGATCTATGCAACTTCCTCTTCACGATTTCTTGACTTATACTGACTTGCCTACTCAGCTGGGACACCACCCAGATCTCAACTACTGATCTTGGCTTAGGGCGACAACCTGTTCCAGGCAACAACTCCTGGGCTCGGCAAACAAAGATGGATGGGCGGGCGGGCATACGACCACTCTCCGGATGGATGAATCCTCCATGGATTGCAAGAGGGTGGGATAGAAGGAATTTTTTATGGGCGATTCTTTTCCTGGATTTCGACGACAAACAGGAGGGAGGGCGGGCTAATACCTGGATCCCGGATGGACGAATCCTCCATGGATTGCAAGAGGGTGGGAGAGAAGGAAATTTCAATGGGCGATTCTTTCCTGGACTTCGACGACAAAAGGGAAGGTTGGGCGGGTATACAACAACTCCACGGATGGATGAATCCTCCATGGATTGCAAGAGGGTGGGAAAGAGGGAATTCATGGGCGATGTTTTTCCTGGACTCGACAAACAAGATGGAAGGGTGGGTGGGTTTACGACAACTCCCCGGATGGACGAGTCCTCCATGGATTGCAAGAGGGTGGGAGAGAAGGAATATGTTATGGGCGATACTTTCCTGGACTTCGACGACAAACAGGTGGGAGGGCGGGCTAATACCTGGATCCCGGACTTCAAGAGGGGGGAAAGATGGCGAGATATTTGGGTGACCGACTTTTCTGGACCTCGACAACTTCGATGGGAGGGTGGGTGGCTTTCTGGATCTCGACGACAACCCCGATCGTGGACCGTTTCCCCGCCGCTCGACGTGAGTATCCAGCATTCTTTCACCTGACCATTTGACTAACACTTATTTCATAGGACAACCGACGACAACTCCGGCGGAAGGACCGTACTTTACAAGGCCTCCGCTATCTCCCCTCGCAGGACGGCCTCTCCATCGCAAAGAGCCCAAGCAAACACCGCCACGGCCGCGTCTCTGGACCCCGAGCTCGCCTCTAGCAGGAGTGGTCACTCTGTAAGGGGGGGGTGATCACTCTCTGTTAGGGGCGTCTCGGGAGAGAAGCTCAAGTGTTCCCTCGTTTGTCCCGGACTCCAGTAGTTGCCTGACAGTTGCTATGTGGGGCCCCCCGATGAGATCCGCAGCCCGTACCTCCTCCGGTGCCTCCGGCCCTAACCTCAGCGGTCTCTTACGCGTCCGCCGGCTGGGGTTTCGTGCCGGCCCGGGGGGGTTGCGGGCTGCGGCCTACATGCGCGACCAATGCGGTGCTCTTTCTGGCAAATCGAGCCCGCGACGAAAGTGCAATATGACTTGCGCCGCCCCACCATAGGAGGTTGCCGTCTGAGCCACGTGAGGTTGCCCGGCTGTGGGTTTACGTGCGATTTGCAGCGCTGAGTATGGCCTGGTCTGCCGCCGTTCTCCCGATGACTGCTAGAATATGCTTAGCTAGGGAGAACTTGCAGCGTCGGTGTCTCGCATCGTCGGTTCCGCACCCGGAGGGAGGCCTTCGGGGTCGCGGACGCCGGTTGAGTCACGAGTGTCGGGTTGGCAACTATTGCCGGCAAGGCACCTCGTGTGGCTTACTCATCTGCTTATTGCCAGCTCTCGGGGGGAATCCTCCTCCGGATGAGGGACATTCACATAAAGGGTCTGTACAATGCGCACCAGTCAGGGATCTGGGGTCTGGGCTGTCACTCGATACTCACGATATCTTATCGTAGGATATCGTGACTCTGTCAGTAAAGCCGGCGCATTACACCGTGATGGGAGGCGTGCTGGTCCGGAGTGGAGATAGCGGAGGCTTCTTGTTGCTTTTTTGTTTTTTTTTCTTATGTCTTTTCCTAAGTCTTTTCCTATGTTACCCTATATACTTTCTCCTAGGTCTTTTCCTATGTTACTCTATATATTTTCTCCTATGTCCTTTCCTATGTTACCCTATATATTTTCTCCTATGTCTTTTCTTATATTTCCAATATATTTCCTAAGTTCTCCTCCCCCATCATGTAACCCGGGTTATTTCTGTAACGGAGGGTTTTTTACCCGTCAGGGTTTTTCCCCTCCGATTTCTTTTGTCTTTCTTTTGTTCTGCCCCCCATTGCCATCTCCAACTTGTTGGGGAGGTGAAGGGGGAATCCCATCACTCGTATCACCATAGGGGGCCTGGATTGGTTGGATCAGATTGCCAGCTAAACCGAGCGATCGATAAGCGCATAAGATAACCGTCAAGATATATCTAAGTGTTATGAGTTGCTTTGCTAGCATTGCTTAACTTTACTATACATAGAACGTGGCTAACATTATTATAGCTCATACGGGTGATTTACGGCTGCAGTACAAGATGTCACCCCAAATAAGAGGTTAGCTCGAAAACTGACGATTTGACAGAGCAGCAGCACCGCCTCGATAGGGCTCCTCGATAGGGCTCGTGAGATAAAGAGTTCAGGTTGGACTTGGAGTTGTCTTCATAACCAACCCTATTCAGGTCACACTAATGCACGTCCTAGGATAGAGCTGGGGTTACCACGGGGCTATGCAGTATCAAGTATTACCTGCGCTACAGTAGTGTGGTGCGGCTGAGACTTGGCACGGATTAGATGAGAGGCCTCTGGAGATTACCTCGCTATATATTCTTTCTTAGGTATCTATCTATACCTGTTGTTTATTCGAGTATGTATTTCCATCCTGTTCCGTGCGCTAAATATACAGATTGTTATTTCTTGTGGGCGTCGAATTAATCTTTCAGTCTCGAAGTATCCTTGTTTGAAGGTAGTTAATTTAGAGTACCTAGCTAGCGTCGTCCGATCTTCGGGTGATGCCAAGTCTCTTCAGCTCCGCGGTGAAAAGTGTGCGGCTGGCCGCAGACACTGTGGTATATGCCGGAAACACGGTCTCGAGACAGATCAAAGGTGGCAAGAATGGTGTGTGTCTTGTATGTAACAATCTCCAACCGCACGGGCACGAAGACACGTTCGGGCGGCCGAGCGCCGCCTGGAACCAGGTCAGCGACCCGGCGCAGGCTAAGCGGCGCAAGGAACTCGCCTCGGTGCCCACGTTGGTACTAGAAGAAATACCTACCAAGAAAATCCTGGAGAGCCGCGAGACGGACCCGAAGACCGGGCTCCCGAAGAACGATTGCAGGTATTGCCGGCTCCTGTGCGACATCTTCGATGCGTACTTCGTCGACGAGTGGATGAGTTGGATTACGGAGACGAAGAACGGCATGCCGATCAAGGTCGGCCTAATGATCCGACAGGGACAGCCGTTGATAGTCAACTGTTGGAATTTTACCTACGATAAGTGGTTTCAGAATGCGAGGGTCGATCTAGAGATTTACATGGATCCAATGCCCGCGACTTCAATACCTGGAGCACCTACGATGGGTCCAGCAGGTCGTCGAGCAGTGGATGTTCGGTCCGAGGAGTGTATGCGATTTATGAAGGAGAGCGTGTGGGAATGCTGCAACAGACACCAAGGATGCGCCATGCAACCCGACGGGTTCGTGCCGACACGATTGATATACGTTGGTGGTGGTAAGGACGCACTGAAATTATGCGACAACATCACTCCTGAACAGGCTGTTTCGTGGGCAGCCCTTAGCCATTGTTGGGGAGGTGGCAAGCCGTTATCATTGACGACGGAGACTCTAAAGGTCCTGAAAGAGCGCATTAACTTTGCGGAATTGCCAGCGACGTTCCAAGATGCAGTTACGGTAACGCAAGAGCTTGGATTGGCGTACGTGTGGATTGATTCTCTTTGTATTGTCCAAGACGACAAGACCGACTGGGAGCAGGAGGCAGCGCGTATGGGCGCAGTGTATAGCCGAGCATTTATCGTCATCAGCGGTGCATCGTCGCCAAATCCAAGTACACCATATCTACGACCCCGGGAAGAAGAATGGCTTCCGAAACATTTCAACTTTGCGGTATCCCCCGGCCTGAACCTACCGATCACGGTACGGCAGCGACACCTGCTGGCGGCACCGCTCGATCAAGGTCTCCTCGAGCCACCCTTCACGAGTTCGTGGGCTACGTTGAAGAAAGTCGGACCGCTGTATGGGCGTGGATGGTGCTTCCAAGAGTCGTTCCTCGCATCTCGAATCATCAATTTCGCGCCCGGCGCCATCATCTACGAATGCAAAACCCATCGGAAGAGCGAAGACCAACTCCCTCCTTATCCATGCACGATTCCCGGCACCTTGGGCGAAGTCAGTGCTTTGGAACAGTGGCAAATGATTGTGAAGTCGTATACCTCGCGTCAGCTAACGTTCACTACGGACAAGCTACCCGCGATAGCTGGTGCCGCAACCAAGATGCCCCAGGCGACGAGGAGCACGTACCTTGCCGGCCTCTGGAGCGAAAGCCTGCTCTTGGACCTCCTCTGGCAGGTGATGCCGGGCCGCGCACACGAGCCGCTGATGACCAAGGAGCACGAGGAGAACGCGCCGACATGGTCGTGGGCATCGATGAACTGGGGCGTGACTTGGAACTCGTTGCAATCCCCAAAGCTCCTTGCCGCAGCAGTTGATGCCCAGGCACATATCGTGGGAGCCAATCCCTACGGACAAGTTTCAGGAGGCACTGTTACGTTACGCGGTTGTATTAAGTACTGTCGGATTTCCACCGACTACCATAAGAATCGACATGATGTGTACTACACGAAGCCAGATGGTAGTCACAGCAAGATGCAGCATTTTCGTACCGACGGCGCCCTGGTAGCCGGAACAATACCGGGGCAGAGCGGGACATATGCTTGTCGATCGCGACTCACCGTGTCTGGGAACGCGATGGACACGGCGGCAGCATTCTTCTGTTTAGCGAAGGGGAGCTGGCTGAAGTACGACCACGTAGGTCTAATATTAGGGATGAGTGAGTTGATTTCTTACCGGGTGTTAGGATCAGCGGCTAACATATTATGTTTCAGGTCCCAAGTTCCCAGGGTTCATGGAAAGGGTTGGTAGCATATCGAATGTCCCTAAGGACTGGTATGACACCGGCGAGGAGGTCACAGTGACTATCGTATAACTTTGATAGATGATAGAACGGAGCATGGGTAGTGGATCTTACGAATGATGCCAACGATGGAATGAGACGATGCCAAGTTGAATATGAATCTAGATACCTCCAACTCCTCTTTCTATGAGACTGTAAAGTTACTACTGACCTCGGTAGGTTAGGTCATTTGGGCGGGTTAGGTTCGATATCAAGTCAATCGATTAGAGACGACATCGTATTCGCAACCGAGTGTACAGTCATAGGACACACTAGAGTCCAGGTGAAGCACACAAAATTATAATAAAATTGTAACGTCGTCGAAGTTAAGGTGGATGTAAGGAAATTGCGGGTTTAAGCGGGTTGAAGTTCTTCCGGAGGCTTGTGATTAGGTAAGGCAAAATGGATTGAGTTACACATGTTTCGGCGATGACCTAACGCCGATAGCTGCCAAGCCCATGTGTCCCAAAGCCTCATCGGCGCTTGACCCTTGATCCTGCCATTCTTTGATCAATGCCAGCATAGAACATTCCAACAAATCGCAACATGTCACCAAATTGGCCGCTAAAAGGGGTATCGCCCATCAATACAGAACTCGGGGTTAACTAGTGGCGTCATAAGTACTCAGGCAGGTCCTATTGCAACGCCGCCCTCGTACTCGGGTCCCTTTTCACCTAACACCACTCAAACAAGTTTTGTGGTTTCCTTCGGACTTGACGGCCTTAAAAATGAGACGTGCAGCGATCAACTGTGCTCATACCTCTGACAAGGTGATCTCCTTGTATCAGTTGGATATAAGAAGGGGTTGCAAACCGTCCGTAGTTTAGCTGCACTCTATTAACTTCATGAACAATACCCCGAGTCGTTCCATCCTAAACTTCAAGTCTTCTCTTCGCCCACTCTTGTCTACTCACGGATTCTCGTGTCCAAATTTTATCTCACAGTTATCAGCTCGCCTTTTACATTAAGTAAAACACCATGACCGGTAACGTGTGGTTCATCGCCGGAGCGAGCAACGGCTTCGGAAAAGCCGTCGGCTTCGAGGCCTTGAAGCGGGGCGACAAGGTCGTCGCAACATCCCGCAACCCCGCCAAGATGGCCGATCTCAAAGACGCCGGCGCCTTGGTGCTAGCTCTGGACGTCACCTCCGACGACGCCACCATCCAGGCCGCGCTCCAGAAGGCCGTCGATGCCTATGGCAAGATCACCCACTGCATAAACGCCGCAGGATATATCCTAGAAGCCGCTATTGAGGAAGCTTCGTAAGTTCTTGATGTCTACCTAATCTTTGATTGATACTAGCTTGCTAACCCGCGAGCGCAGACCCAAAGAGGTGTTTGACGAGTTCAACACCAACGTCCTAGGCGTTGCCAACGTGACGCGTAACGTGCTGCACTTCATGCGGCCGCGGCGCGAGGGCGTCATCGCCAACTTCGGCAGTCTCGGCAGCTGGCAGGGCGGCCCGGCGTGGGGGTACTACGCGGCGACCAAGTGGGCGATGACGGGACTGACGGAGTCGCTGTACGCGGAAGTCAAGGACCTGGGCATCTCGGGCGTGGTCATCGAGCCGGGCTATTTCCGGACCGGGTTCCTGAACCAGGGCGGCGGCAACCGGCTGGCGGCGGCGAACCCGCTGACGGAAGAGTACAAGGGCACGGCGGTGCAGCAGGTCAAGGACGCGCTCAACGTCGTCGACAACAACCAGCCGGGCGACGTGGAGAAGGGCGCGCGCGTCATCGTCGACGTGCTCACCAAGACGGGCGTGTCCAAGGGCCGCGACATCCCCATGCGCCTCGTGCTCGGACGCGACGCGCTGCAGGTCATCCGCGACAAGATTCAGAGCACCGAGGCTCTCCTCAAGGAGTGGGAGGACGTCATCGTCAGCACGGACCACGACGACGTCAAGAAATAAGGAGCTTTTCAGCCCTAATGTAATGGGGTCATGACAACCCTCGTCGCGTTTTCTTCACCAATCAAGCGGTTACCATAAATCATGTACACATATCTTGAAAGGAAAATAAAAACAGGCCAACCAGCATCGCTTCGAAGAGAGAAGTCTAATACGTGACGCGAATAGAGGTGACTAATAGATATGCCGCGGCGTAAATGACTGAGCTGTAATTAAATGGGATATTCCTTCGTACCACTAGCGGCATCTAGTCAACGGCACAGCAGATTCTCTCTCGTATATTCGTAAATACAGCCCACAGAAGGTCTGCAAACGAACCTTACAGCTAGCTACCCGCACAACCGCAGTAGAGGACTGAATACCTACCTCCTAGGTTAGGAGGTCTAGGAGGTAGGTAGTGATTATGGGACGGACTTGGTTGGTAAAACCCATGACAAATCCACCATGAATTTGATTGGTGCTTTTCTTCTTCGTGCCATCGTAAAGTCAAGGGATTATGTCTCCATAGGGTCTAGACCGGTAAGGCCAGCTCCATTTCACCCCAGAAATTGCTCCGTATCCGAGAGAATACAATATTACATTTCCAAGTTCATCGATTCTTCGTCCGCCGCGCCGGGGGACGGTTGGCAATTGCATGACCAACCAATGTGAAATGTGTCAAAGAGGATGAATGAATAATCTGACTAATTACCTCTAATAACTTCTAAAACAATAAATTCAGCCCGTGCTGAATCCTGAGAGCTGATTCAGGCATATGTACAGGGGCTGAGGACTAGATTCCCGACAACGGCTGAACGGTTCCGGTTCAACCTAGCAAATTCTAAGCTCTTATAACTACCTACTTGCTACTGCCTTCTCTCCATCTTAATTCCTATACATGTGGTGATATTAACCAGCCGGCAACCCCATCAGACCACACCGTCACATAAACTCAACACTGAACAAGATACTGATCTCACCGCAAAATTAATTCCACCAAGTAAGCAAACACAACTCTTCTAGCTCACGATGGCCCCGACCAAGACCGTCGTGGTCCTCGGCTCCGGCCTCGCCGGCCTGTCCATCGCGCACTTCCTGGTATCGCGCATCCTGCCCGAGCAGCCGGACCTGCGCGTCGTCCTCGTCTCGCCGCTCACGCACTTCTACTTCAACCTGGCGTCCGTGCGCTTCGCCCTGCCCGACCGCGACGCCAGCATGGCCGAGGACCGGTACCTGTTCCCCATCGCCGACCGCTTCGCGTCGTACCCGCACGCGGACCGGTTCCAGTTCATCGTCGGCTCCGCCACCCAGTTACGCCCGGAGATCAGCACCGTGACGGTGAAGCCTAACGACCAGGCCGACGACCTGGAGCTCGCGTACCACACGCTGATCATCGCGACGGGTACGGGCTACACGACGGGGATGCCGTGGAAGGCGCTCGGCAGCACCGAGCAGACGCGCGCCGCCATCGCGCAGCTGCAGGCGCAGATCCGCGGCGCGCAGTCCATCGTGGTCGGCGGCGCGGGCGCCACCGGCGTCGAGTTCGCGGGCGAGCTGGGCGCCGCATTCGCCAAGAACGGGCAGAAGAAGATCACGATCCTGTCCGCGGACGCGCTGCCCCTCGAGCCGCGGCTGAAAGATAGTGTGCGCGCGTTCGCCAAGAAGGAACTCGAGAAGCTGGGCGTCGAGTACGTCGGCGGCGCGCGCATGCTCTCGGTGAATCCCGCGGCGAACGACAAGGACAAGAAGGAAATCGAAATCGAAGTGACCGACGCCGGCGGCAACAACAAAACCACCAAGACCATCACGGCGGACCTCTTCGTCCCGACGTACGGCATGACATATAACACGTCCTTCGCGCCGGCGTCGATGCACTCGCCGTCGCAGCCGGGCCGGCTGCTGCAGAACCCGGACCTGCGCGCCAAGGGCCACGACAACGTGTTCGTGCTGGGGGACGCCGGGTCCCTCGAGCCGCCGCAGGTCGTGGCCGCCGAGGCGCAGACGCGGCACCTGATGAAGGAGCTGCGCACGTACTTCGCCGGAGGGGCCATCAGCACGTACTACACGCCCGCCAAGGACAAGATCATGTTCGCGGCGACGATCGGGCCGAGCCGCGGCACCGGACAGCTCGGCACCTTCCAGCCGCCGAGCTTCCTGATCTGGTGGCTGAAGGGTCGGTATTTGGGAACCAACCACGCGGCCAACTTCGCCGCCGGTGTTGCCAGTAGTAACGGGGCGTGGCCGAAATAGAATACCTAGTCGTGGGAAGCTGGATGAGGTTAAATATTTTGCTGACTTCTTTGGTTGGTCAGATATAGATAGATTAGCACTTGGGAAATGGGATATACCACGCTTCGTTCAATATGATATACATTAATACCGCTGTCCGCAGCACCGCTGATCAACACTACCAAATACTATGCACTCGTGTCGACCAACGGAATGGCTGTTACCGCCAGGCTACTCCAGCCTTGCGGTGGGTATATTAGTACCAGATTATCCCAGAGAGCCCGAGCATTGTGCCTGATAATCAAAACACCTTTTAACCCGCTTTGGTAATATATAATTCATTACCGCATTTCGAGGTACTACCGTACACACATTGTAGATTCCTACATTTTTCTTCTTAGTTGCCGACAAGCATCTCTTTCAGTTACCAGGTCTCTCTATTCCACTGATAACCCACTTCCCGCGCCCTCGCCAGATTGCATAGCGTTGGAGCTAGCAGCCCGGCTCAGTGCAGGCGGTTGCCTGTCAACATGTAGCCGCTTGCTATCCCGCTGTGATTCGTGCGTCGATGGCGGCCGCTTTCTATCCTTTTCGCGGCTACCCCCATCTTTAGACGCTGCAGCGCGTCGTGCGTCTCTTTCTTGCTTCTCTTTTTCCCGACGAAGCGCCTTTGACTCGAATTCATGCCAATCGCCCTCAATGTCCTTAAGTCTGTAGACGAGAATTAGCATTTCTAGAGTATATGAGTGAACGATCAGTACGTACTCGATAGCTTGCCTGGCCGGCGGATCCTCCGTCGTGAAGTAAGGATGCTCCAAGACTTCAGCAGCGGATGGCCGCTTGACTGGATCATATTGGAACATAGCGGCGAGGAGATCGAAGGCGGCCGGAGGCACACGATCCTTATACCTCTCAGCAAATACGTCCGGACGGCGGTAACCGGGCCTTAATAGCTCGAACCAAGGCATATCGACAAGGCCAGGCCAGTCGGCCTTGTTTGGGGTACCCAGCACAGCATATATCTTCTCTAACTGATTTATCTCGCCTCCATCCCCGGGAAAGATAGCATGGCGCGTGAAAATCTCCACCATAACGCACGCCGCACTCCAGATGTCGACGGCGGCACCATACCGCGTTTCTCCTAGCAATAGTTCAGGAGACCTGTACCAGATGGTAATGACACGATTTGTGTAATCAACCTGGTGGCGCTTTGCGTAAAATCGAGCTAGGCCGAAATCAGCCAGTTTGAGAACGCCGTCACTGCTAACCAATATGTTGGCCGCCTTGATATCGCGATGCAGTACACCACGTTTGTGTAAGTAATCGAGGCCTTCGAATAGCTGCAGAGCAAGATGCTTTTTCTGCGCCGGGTCGAGAGCATACGACGGATGGTTCAATAAACCAGTAAGATCGTGAGACAGATATTCGAAAACCATATAGCAGTCGTTCTTCTCAACCATAACCTCTTGTAGCTGGACGATGTTTCTGTGTTTCAGGGATTGGAGGAGCTTGATCTCTCGCACAGCTGTGACGGGAAATCCGTCTCTCTCCCCTTCCATGCGTATCTTCTTCAAGGCCACAAGCTTCTTGGTATACACATGGAGTCCCTTGAAGACTTTACCGTACGTACCAGATCCTACTACGGACTCGTTACCGGGTTTCCGGAAAAATACCGAGTCAGACGCAGCAAGATCCACAGGCAGCTCGGGCTTGGCCTTTAGTTTCCGCTGTATCCTCTTCACCTTCCGCGTCTTTGGAAGCTCAGGCGGTGCCCTATTAGCATGGTAATCCGACCTCGCTCTTGCCGAAGCAGGTTCTCGTGGCGTATCTCGAGGCAAATCCCGATCTCGGTTTCGGCTTCTGTCCCGGTCTCGATCCCTGTCTCTTTCTCTTTCTCTGTCGCGCTCATGTTCTCGATCTCGCTCCCGCTCTCGATCCCGTTCCCGTTCCCGTTCTCGATCCCGGTCTCGATCCCGATCTCTGCTACGATCATCAAAAAATGGTGGCGGTTCTTTTTTAGGTGCCGTATTGAATTTCTGTGATATTTCGGGTTTGGGGGTTGCAACGGGGGCCTTGTTCGTTGCTTTGAAAGCGAAGCTGAACTTTGAGCTGGCCGGGCCTGTGGGGGCGGTGGGAGGGGGTCCAGGCGGAGGCATCTGCTCGTTAGCATTCCTTTCTGATGACATATCTTCATCTTGAAGGCTCTTAGGAGCCCGAGGGGTATTGTCATCATCCCTTTCCTCGTCCCTCGTAGTAGTTAGTTCGGCGTGAGTCGAAGTGGAAAAGGGACTGTGGTGTCTAGGAGTGTTTTCACCAGAAGCACTTCTGCCAGGTCCTAATATCCGCTGTCCGCCTTGTGGGCCGCTAATGCCTCGATAGCCACTCCTAGAGGTACCTCGAAAGCCGCCCCTGGAAAAGTTACGGCCCTGATATGGTTGTGAGGGCCCGGTAGGAGGATGCGGTGGTGATTGACTTGAGGCCCGGCGGTTCGAGGGACCAGTTGGTGGACCATGGCCTTGAGGGAATTGACTACAATATTGTCTGTAAGTATAGGAATGTAGCTATATGAAGGTCTAGATGTTCATACCTATGAGGAGAGGCATGGCGTTGGCCACTCCAGCTTCCTCTACCACCACCGTAGGGTGATTGTGATGGAGGGGAATCATGGAATGATGAACCCGAATTAGGACGTAGAGGCGAGCGACCCGACCGGCGTTCGTTAAAGGAGGAGTTCGCCGGGCGGGTGGGTGGTAATTGAGTAGTGGTAGCACCTCGGTTCTCTAGCCGTCTCGACATGTTGACCTCGATACTATTCGCGCCAGATGCTAGGTGATCCCGAGGAGGAAATCTTGTATCTTCGCGAAATCTACCCCTTTTGCGAGACCGGCGAGATCCACGCTCCCTTGGCGACCGAGGTGGGAAATCGGGCCTTGGATGCTCAAAAGCAGGGGATGACAGACGAGAACGTGAGCCCGCCTCTGATGAACCAGGCTGTAGTCGGCTCGGGGGACGTGAGTGGGTGTGTGAAAAAGACGACCGCCGGGACCCCGATAGCGGTGAACGACTGCGGTCTTGAATCTGCGAGTTTCTGCGTGACTGAGATAGGGGAATTAGAGAAGGATCTTGTTCAGGATCAGCCTCGCGAGGATACGAGCGACTACGGGGACGGGGTCGATGAGGTTCGCTAGGATCGCTGCGGTCGTCGTGTCTGGGTCGAGGATCGTCGAAAGGCGGAGAAGGAGACCTTCTGCGGGAGGGCGGCGGACCTTGACTGTTTAACTGATCCCTTTCCGCCCTCTCTATTCGTTCCGCTCGTTCTGCCCGACGACGACGATCGCGTTCGCGTTCGCGCCTAGATTTTTTGGGTCGCGGAGGCTGGAAGGGTATTGGACTTCGACTCCTCCGCCGCTTTCTAGATGCAGGTGAAAAAGATCGGCCTCTACCACCGCGACTCGCGTGTTCGTTTCTTCTAGGGCCGTGTCTGGGAGACGTAGGTATGTTGTGGAATTTGCTCTGCTCAAATCTGTCTTCACCCTCGTCCCGGGAAGGGCGCTCTTTGACTACACGCAAATCGTCGCTGGGATCTCTATCTCGGTCTCGCGATCGTCCGCGCTGACTTACATCAGACCTATGAGGCTTACCAATCTGCTGTGTAAATATATCGTTGCGACTATCCCTGCCTTTACCACCGCCGCTGCCACCTTGGCCTTCGGGACGTCGAGAGCTGGGGGACGGTGATCGTAATGCAAATGCCCGAGAATGCGGATCAATGGGAGATACTCGACGGTCTCGATCAAATCTATCTCGGTCCCTGCGACCACGGCCACGGTCGCGATGCTCGTTATCGAATTCTTTGTTGTCCTGGTCGTGTTTCATCGCAACATCTCGAGGATGGGCCCGAGCCTGACGTCGAAAATTATTGCCAGTCGGGGCTGAAGTGGGTGCTGGTGATGAAGGACCAGGCTTGCCGGGATGTCGACGCATTTCTGGATCCATGCCTGCATCGCTCATTTTTCGAATGTGATATGTCCCTTTGGCGTTGGTTACGGCTTACGGCGCTGTAAGCACAGCACCCGGTCTTAGCGCTAGTGCCTCTGCCAGTGCAGGTGGCCAGTGCAAGAAAACGCCGCTAAGCCGCTTCTAAACCAGTACCCAGAAGCCCTGGGAGATAGGTACCTGAGGCTGCGAAGGGGGGTGAAATTATGTAGCCGAGAACAGGCATGGGTCAGGCCACCATAGCAGCCTCATTGAAAGGAAAACACTTTAAGCCAACGCTGGTTGATAAGTGGTCGATAGGTGTGCGCAGTGCTTGCAGGGCGTGCCGTGTGAATGCGTGAGCATGTACTCTACCCTGGTCAGCCCCGCAAACTCAAAGTGACGCTGGCTCTGGTTCGTATAGGATGGTAGGAATGGCATGTAGGAAATGTAGGCTCGTCAGTTGACAGGTAGCCGGATAGACAGACAGACGAGACAGATGGACAGGAAGGGCAGAAGTTCCGAACTTGGATGATGCGGATGATGCAACAAAGGTCGAAAAAAGGAACAAGCCGGACCTGGCCTCTGCTGATTGGAGTGGGCGTGGAGGTAAAGGTAAAAAAGGCCGGGGGGGATGGTGGGTTTTCCCGTCTCAAAAAAATTTCTGGGTCGCGACACTATGGCGTTTCCCTGAGAGCCTCGCGACCAAACCTTGGAACTGCCACATGAGGTACTAACGCCAAACAGCATCTGCCAGTATCTCCTCCACTGGGGGCATATTCTCCTTATCACCACTTCCTCCGCCAAGTTATGGGTATAGGTGCAGACGTGAACATGACCGTAGACGTAGATGTTGGAGAAACAAGTCAAGAACCGCAGGCTCTTGATCCGGTCTTAATCCCCCTCCAGTCTGGACGTTCGCATAGTCCAGAAAGTAGATAGTAAGAGGATAGAAATAGTCGCAAGCGCGTCATACTCGAGTAGACCGCTTCTCGAGTACTCCCGACCGAAACCAGCCTGAAAGCAAACGGTTGGAAATGTCTCAACACTCCCAAGCTTATGTGTCGACTAGCCTAGCATCGACGACCAGGCAGGCCAGGCAGACCAGGCGAGTCAAGCAGCAAAAAAAGCCGAGCATGCTATCTACGATATGCCCTAAATATTTTCCCACCTTTAGATCTTCCATATATCCTCACATGCCGCTAATGCGAACACCGTCAAGCATAGTAAACACTCCATGTCTTCACTTGTCGCTTATCCCGCTTACCCAACACACAAAAGCAAGTTAGGTTGCAGTGGCATCCTGGAAACTGGCCAGTATGGGTTGGATGCCTGCGTCCTCTTGCTCCTCCAGGACTACAAGCCGGACGAGGCTAGTCCTCCCGGAACGGAGCAAGATGTTCGTTTCCTATGAAGCAAATTAACAGCAAACTTTCCGTGATCCACATCATTACCTCGCACCGGTAAGTATTTTACCTTGCTAGTCAATTGAGCCTCTGCGACGAGCTGTTTGGTGCAAGTTAAACCTCCCAAAAATGATGTGCTGCAGGTTGGAACATTATCCCGGTTCCGTCTTTCAGGTGCAGATGCCACACGATAGACCGATATCGCAAGCAGATTCGCTGTTCTCAATTCAATGCATCCTTCTCTTCGTAGTTGCAAGGGCTAACAGAATCGCTTACGACCCCGAGATGAATAACAAAAACCCATATACAACGTGAACAGAGCTATGTGGTATGGTTGAAAAGGGAGATCAAGATAAGCTAGATCATAGGCAGGCGCCTTTTTCTTGACCTTATCCCTAGCCAAGGGCCATGTTAAGAGTGCACCGCCGAGGCGCATTGCAGCAGCCTCGAGAAAAGCCGGCGGAGCGAGATACCGGTGATAAGACAAAGTATCATCATGCAGGTAGAAACTTGACTACATCTTAACAAATTGGTTGAGTGTCAGGGTGCTTGTTGCGGGTTGGTATAATACCGAGGCGCAATAGTAGACATCGCTCGTGGTGACTGGTAATAGCTGCTTGGGAACCGAGGCTGATACACCCTCTACCGAATGAATCTTAAGTATCGCACGTTCTTATCGCGAGGAAACTGTTTCCTCCCGTCGAAACAGTGAAGTTGAGGGACTGCCGCCCATCCATTATTGGGATACAATCGGAAGCTGGGTACCAGGTTCGTGTCTGTAGAAGAATGTCGCCTAGAGATGGAAATGTCGCCTAAAGATGAGGGGAAATTGAAAGCCAAGCCGTCGTGTTCGATTAATCAATAGGATATACATTCCGTCGCGATAAAATTGGCCACTTGTTGCCAAACCGAACAAGGTGACTAGAGAAAGACCCTAGTTATCAGGCAAGCAGTTGGGTGAGAGTATCAGCAAGCCCAACGATATTAAATGACGGTAGAAACAATTCGGCGGTGTCGGTCGCAAGTTTGCGTGTGCATCTTTCTGCTTCGAAGGCGGCAGCATCATTAAGGGTTAGAATGCCACAGGGCATTATTGTTTTAAAGGGGCTCGATTTCAGACATAGAAACACTATAGAGGATGGGTGCGCCTCCAGTGATGATTGATTTGAATGTTGTCAAAAGGCAAGATGGGTTGTCCAAGTCAGAGAAAACACAGCCCACCAGCCCACTAGACGTATCAAAGGGTCCGAGCGTCATGTTTGGAGGTAACGTGCACTTCATTATGTAATACATGCCCCACCATCCCGTGCACAACATCGGTGTTTCTCGATACCTACCTACTAAATACCCCGCGATGTGGTTGTGTCGGCGGATAATTCAGTTGCTTCTTCAGAAAGTATCCCTTTCCCTTATATTCCTAGGTTATCACCCAGCTACGTAAATTTCTCTACCCCTTTTCACAGCCTACCTAATCTATTAAACCGGCAGCAAATCTAGATCGATCCTTCCAGGGGTTGAGCAATGCATTATCACCAAGTAGAGCTTGTTTGATTTGGCCCAAGACTTACCTACCTTTCTGCCCGGTCTGCACAGACCCTCGATGAAGGTAGGTAGCCGTGCTCCTCGTCATCTCGGATCGCCATATTCCCTGCCAACCTGGTGAGATATTCAGTATTCAGGGACAAGGCCCTCGGCTTCTAGTACCTAGGTAGTCAGATGTACAATTTTTTCATATGATAGTAGCTTGATTGTTTGACCCTATGCCAATAATACATGCTTCAGGAAGACCGGCCTCCTTGCCTCTACCAGATTTTACTCTCAACTGGTTCATATTCGACCATCTTGTAAGGCCATACACGATCGAGGTTGGTGACAAAAAACTAGGACTCCTCAAACTCTGAGGTTTTGATTAAGTATTGTACCATAGAATAAATGATAGTAAATATCTTTTTGCTATTTGGGTAGTTATCCTATACATATAGAATAGATTGTTCCTAATAATATTTTAAATGTTTTTCCTTCCTTATTTCGCGACATTGTTACTGTTAAAAGCCTCGGCATATATTGGAAGAGTCCTAGGTTAATTATTATCGCCGACCTCAGCGGTTACTGGTGAAAGCTGAGTACCTAGGTAGGTACCCAAAAGTCTTCAAGAGTGGGTCGGTACAGCCCCAAGGCTATGAGTATGCAGGTTGCCAGCCAACAGGATAACGTTGTGGATAGTATGTACGGTTGTTGCTTATCCTGCTGTTGAACATAAAACGTTTCTTATTCTCTTCTTTTCGTCTACTGTATCCATCTAGCCCATATCTAGAGTACTACTATAGCTACCTAGTAAACACTGCCATTTACCCAATCCTACTCTATCACCTGTTATAGTATCCGTTATACTCTAAACAACATGGACGACGATGAGTCAGCATCGCAAACGACAGTTTACACTCCCACGCACACGACCGACCCTCACTTCTCCACAGCCAAGACTTACTTTTCCATCGACGGCGGCGGTGTTGGGACGGCTCCTGAGGCAGGAGGAACGTACATGATCCGAGATCTCGACTCCGGCCAGGCACTCACGCTAGAAGGAGGGCGTCTGACCCTGAAGCAGGACGCCGGCACCAACGGGGGATGGCGTTGGGAGTGCGTCGAGAAGCACGATGGATGGCTTGGGTTTCGCGAGGCCGTCTCTCACAGATACCTGGGCCGTGACAACAAGGGCGGATTCTATGCCAACGCCTCCAAATTCGCTCCTTGGGAAACTTTCGTACTGCGGCCGCTAAAGAATGGCGGGTACAATCTCATGGCAATTCATTGGTGGACCTTCCGGCGAATAGGCATTTCGAGCAGTGGAAAGTTCATCGAGGTGGGGACCGAGTCGAAGGCCGTTCGGTGGGAGTTTATTGAGGTGTGAAGGTTGATACTCAATGAATAGCATCTCGCCCGAAGAGAGGTTTATGGAAAAGAAATTAGAGAACGGTTGCTGAGCGTGTAGGAGTCGCGATACCAACCAGTTGTCCGGGGGGCTGGTCCTGTCAATTAAAGCTTGGTACATGCCTTATCTTGATTGTATTATTCATGCCGTAAGCCGGGATCAAAAATATTGTGCCAATTGGGCTTATCTACTCCACGTCGACAGCGTTAACGATTCTGATATAGCTAAACGATGATTTTGTTTCATAGGTGGTGGTATGAACTGGCAAACACTGGACTTCATTTCGTATAACCATAGTTCTATCTAGAAGCATAGCGAGACGCCGACTAATCAGCTTTCAACTCCCCGCTTACCCTCTAGCGAGTGTATGTTTCGTGATCTAAACATAGTTCTGACCAAGTTTCTCATCGACTTTTCAACTCACGTTCGTTCGTCCGAAGGATAAGCGTGCGGTACCCCCGCGCATCAGCTGTTTCTTCGCGGTTGGGTGGGTTGCATGTATCATACTCGCAGCGATTAGCACAAGGAGTTCCCATCCCCTCCGTAGTCCAAGCTCAGTATCTCTTACAAGCTGCGCTTCAGGCCGTCGCCAAGCTTCGGGGAACACGAGGGTGCTTGCAAGCACCGATGGTACCTATTTTAAAGTTCGATCTGAATGCTACCGTTATGATCGGCGTTAAGTTTATACAGCATCGTACTATCTTGCTGTATTAGACCTTGGGTCTATCGAAGGCCGATCTATCGCCATATGGAATGATAGATCAACCACTTACGGCACAATGAAGTTAGCCAAGAAGATGCCATGAGAATTAGCTTACCACGTTCTTCGGACGGTTTTCTGATCCGAAGAGTGTCATGTCATCACGAATTCACTAGGATTTACGTGGAGATACGCATTTGATTGTATTCGTGGTCTCTGCAGACTGACAAAGCCCCCCAAGCCGCGCGTCCTCCCAATAATCATTTCAGACATATCAAAGTTTCTCGATATCGCAATGAACAGGATACAGAAGCTGAGCGTTGGATGGCCTTAGGTATCTAAGTCACATTGTTTCCTGTGATCTGTGATCTGTGATCTGTGATAGGTGTGCTATGCGAGAGAGGACGTCGGGGGTTTACAGGGGTCTGTCTGGCATTTGTTCGGGAAGCCTACCCCCTGGGGCCGGGGCGACTCAGCACTAAACTAGGTCGGGCTAAGACATCCCTAATCCAGTTGAGCCCCAACCCGCCCACAGCCTTATTTTGACAGGTTGGCGAGCTGACAAGGGACGACGAAACCACTACTTGTTCCATCTCTGCCTCATCTGCCTCGACTTTTCAATGCTCTCTGACAGCATCGTCCTGGTCCATTCGTCCTAGCTCGGTAGTATCAGGCCTCTTCCTATACCGTCTTCTCTGAAGCTCGAATCGGTATTTCCCGTGTACCTGACCCCCCAACCTTTCATAGAATTTCGTGCCAATGGGTACATGGCTTGTTCGTCCCGTGTGTGAGTTGATATGGCTAGGTTAGAAGCTTCACCAGTGCGGACTGTCGCCGCCTTCGGCGAATTCTAGCCAATCCCACGCCTTCGTGATTTCCAACTTGGACTCTGCAAGTACTAGCACCGTGATGAATGGGACCCTTGATCCACCTGGCGGACCAGCCGTTAGCTCGAACCCGGAGTTATTTGGCCCGCGCGGGACCTGCCCAGATTGGCTACCCTCTGTTCAGTTGAAGAGCCTGTCTCTTATTATCAACTGCCTTCAGGAGTTCTTCTAGACTTATCATCTCCTCTGGAGGAGTCTTGCAGCCTGGCGCACTTTTTTCACTTCTCCGGCCTACGCTGCCCGTGGCCACTGTTGACTCTTCACTTCCTTTCTTTCAGGCTTAGCCTACTATCTGCTGGTTCAGGAATTGTTTTTCCTAATTTATAAGCTGGCTCTTTGTATGGCATCTTATGATTTAACTGTCTCTTCCTACTTGTAGTCCATTATTACATCGTATCATCGAGCGCGACGTCGGCACCTTTCTTAGTTGGATGAGTAGACCTACGACGAACAGGCGACACTTAGGCCCGAAGCCCTCGCCTGATACTGACTAAACCTGGGCCTCATCCTACTAGACAAGATGGGTCACTTTGATAGCTTGAGCAGTATGGGCGAGAGCTGGCAAAGGAATACGAGCTTGTCGGACTATTCGCATGGGTTTTCTCAAGCTGCTTCCAGCAGCAACTCGACGTTCGGCGTTATCAACCAATTCAAATTTCTGGCCGCAAAATCGATACGAACCTCCACGATCGTCCTCGTCGCGTTTAATACCGTGTCAGCTTTTGCAACGGCGGCTGGAATCTACTACGACTGTTACGCGGCGGCAAAACGTTCAAATCCAGGAGGCAAGGGAAAGTAAGTTCTTGGGTACCTACCTAGTCATGCATAACTGTAGATATGATGCTTACAACTATCTCAAGAGTCAACTTGCTCCGCTGCGTCCATGGGCCTGAGACATACCCGTTCGTCCTGTCTCTAGGTATCACAGTCCAGGGCATTATATTCGCCGTCTCTCAATCTTTTGGCCTCGATGGCTTATTCATTCCGGGATGCACTCTGATTTCCCAGTTTATGTGGCCTGGTACGTAATGGGAATTAACACTATGAACCAACCAGTGTACTAACATCTCTAGCCATTTTTATCGTGCCTTACATTCAGCTAGTGTTTGGATTAGAAACCACTCTTCGCGCCCTTAGAAACAGACCATTTCCTGCGAGAGGCAAGTGGAATACTGTCATCTGCCTGGTGGTAGTCAAGGTCCTTCTCGTCGCCACTGGCTTGGTCGGCTTGTTCATTCGTCCTCCGAGTTTCTGCTTTGCTTCACTATTTTGGTTTGTGGCCAAATGGGCCGAAGGTGGTTTCGTTCTGTTGCTCGCGGTCGCTGTCATTTTGGCTCTCTGCAGTTTCATTATTTTTCTCAGACTAACTCGATACTCTACTATTGAAACTTCGGAGCGTGTTAGTGCTTCCAGAACAGTATACTATCTTGCCTTGGCAGTAGTAACTAATGTGCGTTTTATATTATTGTTTCGGGATGCACAGTCGCTGACTTATTACAGGCCTTGATCGTACCGTTCTTTATTTCCTTGACCTTTTCGAGCACGATACACGATAATGGCGAACCCAGACTAACACTGTCGATGATTTCGACAGTAGTGGCCAACGTGACGGGGCTTACGACGGGTGGCCTTCACCTATTTCTTCGATCCAACACTATCGGCACAATTGCCCCAAAGGATAAAATGGCCGAGTACGAGCGGCAACAAGAGAAATCTCAAAAGGTGTCGAAGGGGATGGATTTCAATGACCATATAATGCAGCCCGTACCTGGACCTCAGTCTTTTCCGGAATTCGAGAGCCAAGAGAGTCTGGTAGACGAGAAAGGTGATCTAGAGCTTGGAAATTCTCTGCGATCCAGCCTGAGGGACCCGAATCCTCTGGGATCTAACGCGGTATACGACGCTCCGGATCTACCCCAAGCCCCAGAGCCCGCCCATATTGCCTTCGCCATTTCGCCCAATACGCATAGCCGAAAGCCATCGGCGTCCTATACGCTCTTTCCTAGCAAAAACCAAACCAATACAGCTTCAGTTGCATTACTTCCATCCACAGCATACAACCCCAACCCTCAGTCAAACTTGAGTGCCACTAACTTTCCATTCAACAACGCTCTGAACGATACTCTCAAACCACCCGAAACCGCTTGGGGTCGCCACAGACGAGACTCCTCAATGGTTTCGTCTGCAACAGTTCAAATAGGTCTACGGCTTTCGAACATAGCCGACATAGGGCCTTTGCGCAAGCCTTCGTCGGATAGTGAAAGAGTGTACGACCTGGATTGCCCCCGAACCGAAGACATTGGAATCGCGTATCGGCCGAGTCCTCTCGTAACAACTAGCCCTCTGAAAGCCGAGCGGATGCGAGCCCCCGTTCGTCCAAGGGATTCGATGGCCAAGTACGTTCAACAACAACCCCCGAGGCCCGAAGAAGAGAAGAAAGATACCCTGAGTCCAGCCGTGTATAACCCGAACAGCCCGACGAAGACGAAAACTCCAAGCCCGAGGGGAGTTGGGTTTAACGTTCCTCTGAGGGCAGATACCCCACCAGTGCAAGGCGCACCAACGCCGACATCACCGCCACCTCGCAGCCGCGGAAACCCAAGCAGCGCCGCCGACAATAGATCTGACTGGATCTGATGTCCACCAGATTAACGAATCGTTTCTACCTGCTTTTTGAGGCTATAGACAAAACTTGATCACGTCGATTATGTACCAGCAGAGCCAACTTGTCTCTCGACCGAAGAGACTGAATCCCTTCATTAAGCGTTCCTTCGATATCATGTTATTTACGTATGCACGACAAAAAAGCACCAGTGGTCTTTTGCTCGTTCTCTTGTACTTTTTCTTCTCTCTTTAAATTCGATTCGTTTACTAAAAGGCGTTTGTGTGTGCGGCTGGTGTGATACCACGACAGGCACATGGCCCTAGGACTTTTTGGGGGGTCTTTTTTTACATATCGAGGGGGGCGGCTTGAAAGGGATACACAGTATCATGCATATATATAGGCGTCTATCAGAGAGACGGGGTCGCCTTCCCACTTTTCGGGTGGTTCCGTGGTAGGGGGCCCAAGTGGGCTGTTCACTTATCACCCGCACGAGCTAGCCGGAATTCTGTATATTGATACGATCGAAATGGTTATTAGCAAGAGAGCCGGGTAAGAGCCGTGCATCAACATGAAAAATATCGAATGCCATACGCCCAGACCGCAACCGGCGGTGAAAGCCTGTAAATAGACTCTTGAGGTAATGATACAGTTTGCCGTAAACATCGTTACTCGCCAGTCCTAAATCAAATTCCAGTAGTAGCTTGAGCGATCATCCGGATACAGGGTCAGCATTGTCCATCATGGGCCATTGCGATGACTGAAATATCGTCCTAGGCGCACGGTAAACATTAGTTCTGTTCATACATGAATGGGAGAGACATACGGACTCGTGGTGGTGAAAGAAACGCGAGGCTGGCCAAAGGGCAGGAGGATGCCGTCTTGACGGAACTTAGCCATGCCTAGCCTGGCCGACGGAGACATCATGCACATTTTCCTGTCAACATAGGTAGTCAACCCGCTCGGGAGCAACACCTTGGCGCACGTATTGAGCTATTTCCCTACTCAAGCCTTGAGGAACATTGAAATAGCGGAGTAATGAGAATTAGCTGTCCCGAGTGAGAACCAGCCGAAGAGAACTCTCACCGAATCTCCACGTCTTGCCCAGAAGCGTCAATGCGGGCTTCTTTGCAATCTTGATGCAGATGTCTTCGATGAATTGTTTAAGCTTGCGGTAGAGCATGGCTTCGTCAGCAGAGCCGAATACCAAATATGCAACACGTGCTCGGAAGCTGCAATCGAATCCTCCTCAACGAAGAATGCCAAGAGGAATATGATATTGCGAGCGACAATGTCAATTTCTCGATCGTTGATCGTAACGTTGATAGGGCCTTGGTAGGTCGAAGAAGGGGGTTTGTTACCAGCAAAGAGTAAGTTTATCGGCCCTTGGAAATCAACTCCCTCGTTTTGACCCATTTGGATCACGTCAATGGCTGGAATGTTTCCCCAGAGATACTTGCGCGCTCCGAACACGGCTTGGGGAGGACCGCCGGTCATGAATTCCGGCGTCATATTCTGCGTCACCCATGAAGTTGCCCAAGTGTTCTTCATAAGTGAAGACTTGCAGTCTTGGCGGTGAGTTGGCCAGTGGGCCACTTGACACGTCCTGCCGCAGTACTGCTCTCATAAGTTATGTTAATGACATCTCTTAAAGACCTGATAATGCGAGTAGTATCTGGAAGAACCTACCGTAATCAGGAGACAGTCTTTGCAAGCTAGCTTGCTAGAGTTCTTGCAAGGCTTGCTCACATCCGAGTCGTTGCTATACACTAGTCCGGATCCGAGCGTGAGGTTCTACATCTCAACGTTGACAGTCTCCATGTTGCCGGATTATAATATCTCTAGGGTTCCGAGGAACAGTGAAACTATGGAGATAGAGGAGGGGATGGTGGTTTATTTGTCATCAAATCAAATAGGGAAGACAACTATACCCGGCAAAGTTGGCATGGAAATGGCCCTGCGTATTTCAATACGTGAGCGGCAGGCAGCCGGGGTGAGCCATCCTTACCTGGCCTTGGCCTAACGCGGCGTATTTACATGTTGCTCTTCTTGCAAGCCTGAAATGCAAATTTGCTAGGGCGAGGTACTAATATCCAGAAACCTGGGATCCCTAAAGCGACAACAGGTTCCGTAACGACACTTGCCAACGTATATACTGTGAATAATGGGGTCTGGTAAGATGCGACGGAGGAGCAGGAGTTTTCTCGCCGTTTACAAAATCGTCTCCACTTTGGCGTTGAGGCGCAAACGCGTCTTAATCAAGACATTTGGCAATGTTGCCGACCCCAATCACATTTGCGCGTGCCAATCTGATGAGCGCCCAGAGCGTACCGTGCTGTACGTTTCCGAAGACAAGGTTCCGTAGAAAGCACGCAGATGTTGGTCCGTACCTTCCTTTCAGTCTGCATGTTATTGATATAAGATTTGGCGGCGTAATTTGTGGTGGAACCTAGAAGATGGAAGTGAAGACCCCGATAATTTGCTAATCCGGCTAGCGTGTGATAAACGGTATAATTGCTTTATAGGATTTGGGCTCTGGGAAGTGCTTGGTTTGATTGGTTAAGCCTAGGTTAGGGGTTTTGTTTGCAAGTGTATGAAGTACCTTGGCAGCTTGGCTAAGGAATCATGCCGCAGATTGCATATATGTAGGTTAGATATTGAGGCGTACCAGCCCGCTGCGGGATGTAGGGCTGCAACTCCACTAAGCCACTCGGTCGGATCTTGCCCAGTTTTTCTTTTCCTTCGACTTCTCCAACCGCAACTACCCGTGCTAATCTTACCAGTCTGATATGATTAGTTATATTTGACTATAGTTCTATTTGAAATTATATCTGAAAGGCCGTCTTCTCAACCTAGGTGCTCATAACAGAAATTTCTGATACTTTTTTAGGCAAAATTGTTAGAACCTAAATAAAGACCTTGGGAAGAATGGTGCTACCTTGCTCAAATTATTATCCGTTTACTTCGTAGAATAGGGAGTACATAAATGTTTAGGGCTGCATGGAGCAGGGGACGGAGAAAACGCGGATCGACCGAAGGACTGTAACTCTACCAACCTGGTTCCCTGCTCGCACTCAACCGCCACAAAAAGTCAGTAGATTGATTTTGTAAGGATGTGATATTGTAAGAGCGTAGAAGCCCTCCAGAAGGCAAAATACCCCCACAGTGTATGTAGCACCTTCCTTGCTTATACCTCCCATCTGCCACTATCCGAGCTACCCTTACCTACCTAACATTAGGTACCTTCGAGCGCCAAGTCGGGCCAGGACGCATACCAGCCGCCAGCATTGTGCAACCATTAGATTGCCATTATGTATTAGGTATCGGAACTGCCATAGCAAACTGGCATTGACTCTAGACCCTTATGCTAACTGAGCTAAATAAAGACGACAGGAGGCCCAAGATATCCACGTTGAATTTGAGCTGAACTACATCCAATTCTACTTTCTTCGCGTTCGTTACGTGGTTTTATTTATGGAAGTCATTGCATGATGCCTTCTCATTTACTTTATTCTCCTATGAAATACCTATGTATCTGGCGCCGTTATTCGCAATTATTGAACCCGTTCTTAGTTCCAAGCAAGCAAACCCGCATCCATCAATGCTTCAGGAATCGTATTAAAAGCGGGAGGGAAAGCGATGCAAAAGAATACACCCTCAATAGGCGACGAATTGCCACTACATTGATTTCTGACTACGGTTCAGGCGATAAGCTACTCCATGATGTCGATGTTAATAAGTTGCTCTTGACCCAACCGAAGCACGCCAATCCAACACACAACAGTGTTCGACGCCTTAACAAACGCGGGATGCAAACTTCAACACATGCACTGGTTGATTCTATTGCACTATCCATACTGAAGCGGGACTTTGGTTACGACAACTTCCGCCATGAACAAGTGTGCTACCATATAAATTGTTTTCTCGAGTCATAATTACTGATGCCTTTCCGTGCCACAGGCTGCTGCTATCAGGAATGTTCTTCAAGGAGAAAATACCCTCGTTGTGTTCCCTACTGGTGCTGGCAAATCGCTATGCTATCAGGTATGTCGTCATCTAAAGCCTAGTTAAGCTGGTCCAGAGTTACGCAAAACAACCATATCATTCATTGCCAATCTATAATTTTCAATCTTTGCTGTTATTTCATGTCGCAGACCGATGCGTTATCTCTTCATCGTACAAGAGTTTCTGGTTTGACAACCCAGCCAAACTTCAAAATGCGTGTTTTTAGTTCCCGCTAACTACAAAGCAGATACCTGCCATTGCCTTTGAAAAACTCGACGTCACGGGGTCGACCAAGAGACATTCACAAACAGCGGCGATAGGCTCCGGAATCACCATTGTCATCTCCCCCTTAATTGCCTTGATGAAGGACCAGGTTGATGCTTTGCGGCGCCGCGGTATCCCTGCCGATTGCTTGGATTCGACCAAGACCAATGCCGAACAGAAAAGCATCAACGCTGCTATACAGGAAGGGCATTTGAAGCTCCTGTACTGCGCGCCAGAAAAGCTCAACAGTGAAGGCTTTGTCGAAAGTATGAAATTTGTCCCCGGAGGCATTCGTCTCGTCGCTGTCGACGAGGCCCATTGTATTTCGGAATGGGGTCACTCTTTCCGGCCAGACTATCTCAAGATTGCTCGATTCGTGAGCGAAATTAAAGCAGAACGTATTATTTGCCTCACAGCTACAGCCACACCTCGAGTTGCTGAAGATATTTGCAAGGCTTTCACTATCAAAGGATCCAGTTTGTTTCGCACCTCACCATACCGACCCAACTTGAAACTGCAGGTAGAGGTGATCAAAAGAACGGAAGAAAAGTTTCCTCGGCTGCTTAGATTCCTCGAGAACCACGACGGACCTACCCTGGTCTATGTGTCAACCCGGAAACAGGCAGAAAACCTTGCAGTCCGCCTATCGAACCAAGACCATAGTGCAGCATGTTTTCATGCTGGGCTTTCCACGCGAAGGAAAACCCAGACTCAGGAGGCATTTATGGCGGGCCGCATCCGAATCATGGTAGCCACCATTGCTTTTGGGATGGGCATCGACAAGGCGGATATCCGGAATATCTTACACTACAACATAGCGAGTACAATCGAAGAGTATTCTCAACAAGTCGGCAGAGCTGGACGAGATGGAAAACTAAGTTCCTGTATGCTATATATCTGCAGGGACGATTTCTGGTTGAAAGAGTGCTTCGTTCGGAGTGATCTGCCTTCTCGGCAATCACTTCAGAGATTATTGGAGGACATTTTCCTCTTTAAGCCTGCGGCCGAACTTCCCGGGGGCGATGAGGTAATCAAACGAAATGAGTCAGCATTAGAGATGAAGCACGATATCACCCTAAATTGTCTCAGGATCGTCTTGGCGAAGATTGAGCTGCATTTTGGTCTTATCCGTGCCGTCACCCCTCAATTCAGCACCTACCAGTTCGAGGCTCATCCTGAGTACAACACTCGAGTCAAAGATGACGAATCACCCGAGGCAAAAGCGATTGCTAGTTATTCCAAGAAGGGAGAAAGAGGGTACACCATTAATGTCAACGCCGCTGTGAACGATCTTGGACTGCTCCATGCCGACATTATCAACAAGCTAGATGAATTCAGTGATATCGGCCTTATTCGACTCAAGGCATCGGATGTGGTGAATCGGTATCGAATCCTCAAAAAACTGCCCAGTACGCCAAAAGAAGTAGGAGAGATCGCCGACCAGCTATATGTTGAGATGGAAGATCGCGAGACGGATGCTATGAACCGATTCCACGCCGTGTGCGGTCTATTGACCGACAGTAACTGTTTCGCGTGGGGACTTACAAGATATTTTGGTATGGAGCTTCCGGGCGGAAAGTCGCAGTGCGGGCATTGCACCTATTGCCTGACGGGAAAACCCGCCGTGCTACCCCCCAAGCCCAAGCCCTCTGCTAGCTTGATGAGAATTCACAACATCCTAGCTGCTTGCGATGTCCAAGACGATCCGCGATTTCTCGCTCGCGTCGCATTCGGGATCAGAAGTCCCAGGGTAACAGCGCTTAGATTGGATAAATCTTGTTTGTTCGGCTCCCTGAAGGACCACGAGTTCGAGGTATGCTTCACATCTATCCTCCCCTTTCGCGATCGGTGGCTTGGCTAACTTAATCATTTATAGTCTTTGCTAGGGGATTTTACCGAGGCCTGTGAGAAGACGGAAAACAAAGCAGCGTGACGGATTGGAAAGGGGCCTTGCGACGTGAAATATTTGCCATTGGCAGCTAGCTTGGCCAGCCGTCTTGGAAACTCCTTTACTCCCTCAATGATTTCATCGACTAGCAACGGATGTAAACATCTGCGAAGGTAGTCCTCCCTGTACGGGAATTTGACCTTGGCGGCCCACGCCTGCATGAAATACGCGGCTGTAGTGGACGGTCCGCCGATGCCGGGGATGGGGCCCGCGGTGAAACCCCCATCTGCATCACGGATTGAATATGTTCCTTCGTGAGGCGAGACTTGGTGTTTTGTCGCAACTACGGGTGACAATCTCGTTAAGTTTCCTAGTTGCCGCTTCGTGGATCTGTTCTACCAAGTTTCGAGTAAAAGCTTCCCCAGGCTTGCACTGCTGACTGAGAAGATCTCTGATAATCATAGGGTTGAACGTTCCGGGGAGCTCGTGGCCCCGGCACTCGACTTCTTCGAATAGACATGCCTTGCTACATAGCGTCTGGGCGACGTTCTGGTAGGCGTCATGCTACCTTCCACAAATTCCATGGCGTGGCCGTCGAGACGCATGTCCTCAGCATAGTCTCCAAGAATCTTCTGTACGTGGGCGCGCAGGCGCTTTGGGAAGGAATCCCACCGCTCGGTCTTTATTTCATATTTAGTAGAATATTCATAGACTAATCATCGACGTGCTCTACACTGCAATATCTAGAGCTCAGGCTCAAAGAACCAATCGGCATATATGCCATCAATTGCTGCCCTGACTAGTTTGGACAGGTGGCTGCTAATTCGTTGCAGATAGGTATGATGCTTCTCCCGTGTAGTGCCAGTCCGAGCCGTTCCAGCTTGTTGTAGTAACCTTTAATGCCTGACTGTACCTCGGCCTTGACTTCTGGGAGTCCTCTTTGGATCTGCTTTCCTAGAACGTGGCGCAGGCGAGATCGAAGCAGTTCGACAGCCAACTGCGACAAGCCAAGCGCGACCTAGGCGGGACTGGAAAAGAATTCCGACTCTCGCTCAACACGTCGATGGATGTGGTTTGGTAGTATGCTGCGACCGGTAGTTAGAGGCCTTCGTAATATCAGACCCCCTTCGAATGCCGTGTTGGGTCTTATCGGCATTGTCCTCTCCCCTCTATCCATAAGAGCCGAAGATTGTCGCCATAGACATGGTCACGATCCCCGCCGAGGAAGAGATTTTGAACAAGCCCACCCTGGCCTGGTGTGCTGCGTTTGCAAGTGATCCTCATCGAGCAAGCCATGGAACTGGCCAACCCTCCTCGGCGTGGGCAAGGTTGGACCGGCGTTGATGACGGGCAATGTGATAACTTGCTTTACAATAAATCCATCAAAATCGTGGCAAATGAAGAAGATAGGTCTGTGCTTTTCGTGAGAAAGTGTTATGGTTCACTCTTAGGTAGTTACCTTGTCACTGCGTCGCTCAGTATTGAGATGGTAGATCAAATCTTTGCTAAAGTCTTCGAGGGACTTATTTAAAGCATAAGCATTCCATGACGTATCATGCTTGAAAATCATGTTTCTACTTTGGAGGCCTTCTTTATATAGCCAGCCTTGCACCCAAGACTCGCGTTTCACTACATGAAGCTTTTGTGCCTGCCCTTTTAATAGCCATTTGTTTACCCAAGGTGATACACTGTCGTGCTATCTTTGATTACTTGCTAAGCCCGATAGCAATCACATTTCGCCCTTGACCGAGCAGATCGTCCGAGGCCGCCGAACTATAATCATCGAAAGTCCAGGTCTGCATCTTGACTGGTTCTACGACGGAGTTTTTGTCAAACAAGTTCCCGAGGACCTTTTGCCGAACGCGTTCTGGCACTTCTACCTCACCAATGGGCACTCTCATCTCAAGGGAGAGGACCAGGAGGCAATCTGCAGAGCGGTGCTAGGTTTCTTGCGATCGTACTTCAACCTCATACGACACAAGTCAGACTTTGAGTTGTCACAGCGAGACGAGCATCGGTTACTTCCTTCGTCAATTGAATATGAACGCTTCATGATGTTCATTGCATCCTTTGAGCAAGTCCAAGACGAAGATCTTTCACCACGGTGGAGATACGGGGATTTGCGTTTATCGCGGCTGAACCTATCGCGGTTTTCGTTTCTACTGCTATATCAGCTCTCTTATTATTTTCAATGCTGCGAGAAACAGTGTATGCCCTTGGGAAAACAGGTTGAAGAGTTGCAAGGTTGAGAAAGAGCCAGCCTAATACCTATTAGGTTAGGTACATATGTACCTATGTACCTGGTATCTGAGACGAGATGAGTGTGCAATTAACACTTATATGTATAAACGAGGCAACTGTGCTATTCCGATAACGATAAGACCTCGAGACCTCGAAGCTTTGCGTAGAATCTGAGCCACGATGCACTAGCCACAGCAATGCTGGTGGGGCAATAAAATGGGTAGGTACATGGGTAGCGAATATTCATTATCGAGCTTTATGCCACCACACACCGTCCACGAAATCTGCGGTCGCTCAGCCGACTTTATAAACACTGCAACTGTCTCCCCCGGCCTCAAATCGAAGACTTGGAGCTATTAACCTTTGATGGTTCTCTACGACAGGGTTTTACACCGCCTCCGCCTCCGCCTCTCGTCACAGGCATGAGTGGACGGCTGATAGCAGCGGTCGGGCGCCTCCCGGCGACGCGTTCGGCCGCAATTCGAGCTGTACGCCAATATCACCCACTGCCCTCGGGCGGCATCCTCCGAGCCGATGCTGCTGTTCGTGCCACCCGCCGTCGCATGTGGTTTCCGGTGAACTCGTTCCATAATGCCGTCATCGTACGAAATGCTTCTTTTGTGCGATTCTTGCCTCGGCTCGTGGTCAAATTTATAAGGATTCCTGCTATGGCAGGTGGGGTGATGATAGGTGGACTGGCATGGATTCAATATCAAGCTACGCGTACGTTTACTTCCCAGAAAGTACCCTTGGGAATCCGTGCTAATCTAGATTGTAGAGGCCGGAAACTATGCCTGGGATATTATAAATACCACAAAAGACACCGTCACGAATACTGCAACGAGCTTCCTAGGCGGCGCGAAAGGTATCGCCGACCAGACGCTGCAAGGACTCCGAAATACGAAAGAGCAAGTCGAGCTACCAGAATGGATGCAAAAAATTTTGAGATCCCAGGAAGAGATTGGTACTGGAAAGGGAGATGGACCTGGCGGTGAGGAGCCCCCCAAACAGAGCAGAACAGGCGCCGCGGTTGCTGTTGGTGCCAGCGCTGCTGCGTATGGCTACGAACAGTCCGATAACGACCCGCGAAATCCCGACGAGTCAGCCAAGGACGACCAAATGATGGTGTTGACGAAAAAGATGATCGAAATCCGAAATATCCTAGCGAGAGTTGGGCAGTCGAGTACACTCACTCTGCCGTCTATAGTTGTCATCGGGTCACAGTCGTCGGGGAAAAGTTCCGTGCTAGAATCTATTGTGGGACACGAGTTCTTGCCGAAGGGATCAAACATGGTTACCCGGAGACCTATTGAGCTTACCCTGATCAATACGCCCGATTCCCAAGCCGAATACGGCGAGTTTCCGGATCTAGGTTTGGGAAAGATATCAGATTTCTCGTCCATCCAGCGAACTTTGACGGAGCTCAACCAGGCTGTTCCAGACAGCCAGTGTGTATCGGATGACCCAATCCGCCTTTCCATTTCGTCACCGAACGTCCCAGATCTCTCCCTTATCGACCTCCCCGGGTATATCCAGGTTGTTGGCCAAAACCAGCCACTGGAGCTTAAGCAGAGGATATCAGAGCTTTGTGACAAATATATCCAAGCGCCAAATGTCATCTTGGCTATTTCGGCTGCTGATGTCGATCTTGCCAACTCGACAGCTCTACGCGCTAGCAGACGTGTCGACCCTAGAGGTGAACGGACGATTGGTGTCGTTACAAAGATGGATTTAGTCGATCCTGGCCGAGGTGCGTCAATTTTAAACGACAAACAATACCCACTTCGTCTAGGTTATGTTGGTGTTATCTCTCGTATACCGGCCTCAACTGGGTTGTTCAAGAAGGGTAACGTAAACCTTACGTCTACCATCACTCGGAACGAGAACTCTTTTTTCAGCTCCCATCCCCTAGAATTTGGGCCCGGCGCGGACGTTGAGGTCGGAACCACAACGTTGCGCAAAAAGCTCATGCACGTCCTCGAGCAGACCATGTCCGGTAGCTTGCAATCCACAAGCGACGCGATACGACAGGAGCTTGAAGAGGCGACATACGAGTTCAAGGTCCAGTACAACGACCGACCTCTATCAGCCGAGTCGTATCTAGCCGAGAGTTTAGACGCCTTCAAGCATTCGTTCAAGCGATTTTCAGAGGAGTTTGGTCGGCCGCAGATGCATGAGCTCCTCAAGAATGAGCTGGATCAGCGGATGCTTGATTTGTTGGCAGCGCGATACTGGAATAAGCCTATCTATGATCTAAGCGTTCCTATCGCCGAGCCCAATAGCCTTGTCGACCTCCCGAAAGCAGACCCCGATTCCCTTTACTGGCGAAGACAACTCGACGCATCTACCTCAGCGCTCACAAAACTTGGCGTTGGCAGGCTCGCTACTAATGTGGTAGCCAGCTCGATCCAGTCTCACGTTGACGCTCTGATTGGCCAATCCACTTTTGTGAACCATCCGTTTGCGAGGCAGGCGATTACCGAGGCTGCGTCGACCATTCTGAACGACAGATTCTACAGCACCAGCGATCAGGTAGAAAACTGTATCAAGCCGTTCAAGTTCGATATCGATATGGAAGAGCGGGAATGGACCACAGGTCGAGATCATGTCCAAGGCGTGCTCAAGAAGGAACTTAATGCCTGCGAGGGCGCGATGAAGGATCTCGAGACTACTGTCGGTGGGCGGAGGAAGTTAAAGGAAGTTATAAACTTTGTCGACAGAGCCAGGAAGGGCGACGTCGTACTCGAGGGAGACTACCGCAGCGGCGCTGGCGGGTTTAGTGCCGAGCTACTTGCTAAAGGTCAGTTGATTGATTTATTTCCTTTTTCGATTCGGGTTTAATCCCTGGCGATATTAGACTAACATGTTTCCAGGACGAGAAGCTGTATTCCTACGTGATCGTGCGGAGATTATCAAGATGCGGATGCTTGCGGTAAAGTCAAAACAATGCGCCAACATGAAGAACAAGTATCACTGCCCCGAAGTTTTCCTCGACGCAGTAGCCTCGAAGCTCGCTTCGACAGCTGTTCTATTCCTCAATGTGGAACTCCTTTCCGAGTTCTACTACAATTTCCCGCGCGAGCTGGATATGCGGCTTGGACGGCACCTGTCGGACGACCAGGTCGAAAAGTTCGCCAAGGAAGACCCCAAGATCAAGAAGCACCTCGAGGTCATCCGACGCAAGGAGCTCCTCGAGCTGGTGCTTGATAAGATGGAAAGCCTACGACAACTCGAGGGTCTGGAGAAAGAGCGGACAAGGGGTAAGAAGGGCGGCGAGAAAGAACGCGGACGCTGGGGACTTTTCTGAATTACACTGGGTTTGGCCCGCACCTAGCTTAGGTTAACTTACTCTTGACGAACGAACGATTATGATAGGATGAGAGGAGTTAAAATGGGCGTGTTTTAGAACGTGGCGCTTTCTAGCGGTTACATATATGTAGATATCACTTCCCAAGTCCCAACTCGATCGGCGGTTTGACTCCATTGACAGGCTATATATATTGCTGCAGTCTATTCTATGACAGTGCCCTTCTTTTCCCATAAGCTACATTGGGAATACGGTAACTGATCTAGTCTCCCACTCCTGCAATTCGCATACAAGGATAACTGTATTGTCACATTTTATTCGTATGCTGTTACTGATAGTACCGACTTTCTGCTCACTGTGGTATAGGGTTCGGGAGATCTCGGGATGTAACATCGATTCAACCCTTGAACTACAACTACTTCTGTCATCTCACAGCAACTTCTGTTCCACAGCATCTGTGTCCTGATCTACCTCCTTTTCTCGATACCCTACTAACGAATAGAATGGCATATTCTGCCGCATCTAAACTCAGTCAAGCTCGTACTCAGCAATCAGCTTCTCCGCGCACGTCAAACCCGTGAGGTACGCGACAGCCTGAACGTGGCAGCTCATAATAATAGGCACCACGCTCATATCCGCCACGCGCAGGCCCCGGAACCCCACGAGCCGGAAATTATTATCAACAGCCACGTCCGCGTCGCCCGGCCTTCCCATCTTCACCGTCCCTGTCATGTGCCAACTAGAGCCGATACTTTGCCGCCAGTACTCCAGCAGCTCCTCGTCGGACTCGCCTTTCGGCCCCGCGATCGTCGCCACGTTGTCCTTGACGTAGGTCTCGTGCCGCACGACGCGGTACGCGTCGCGCAGCGCCTCGACCGCGGCCCGCCGGTCGAACGCCGTCGACAGGAACTTGGGGTCGAAGCGCAGCGGCGCGTCCGGGTCTGCCGACCGCAGCGTGACCTCGCCGCGCGCCTGCGCGTTGTACAGGAACACCAACAAGCACGAGTAGTTCAGCGCCGCGGCCGGGAACGGCAGGAACCAGTGCAGAGGAAAATGGCTCAGGAGTTCGTAGTGCGGGACCGTCGGGTCGTTGAGGAACGCCCTTTCGGATTCGGGCAGCGCCTGGAACTCGGGGGACGCGACGAGAGAGGGTAGTTTGAACCATCCGATCGGCATCTCGCAGCCGTACTTGGCCCACGGCCCCGACCCATCCGCTTTCCACTGCTCGAGGGCCGCGGCCATCGCCGCCTGGTCCCCGTAGAAGGCGGCGCGGGAGGCGTCGCCGGTGGCGCGCGCGTAGGCCAGGGGCACGAAGGCGTGGTCTTTGAGGCCCTGGCCGATGGCGGGGACGTCCTGGACGACGGGGATGCCGAATTCTTCTAGCTGTGCTTTGGGGCCGATGCCCGAGTGCATGAGGATTCTGGGGTCGTTGAGGGCGCCTGCCGAGAGGATGACTTCCTTATTGGCCAGATCTAATAGAACCGCTGTGTTAGCACGCTGTGCATGGAGTCACCGGGAACGGATATCAAAATTTCCACTTGCATTGTTTGCCATTCGACTCCACGCCTGCGGCTCTCTTGCCTTCCAGCAAAACGCGCTGAACCGGCGAATCGGTGACAATAGTCAAGTTCTCCGGCACCGGCGTAAGCAGATCCGCCGCCGTCGACCGAAGCCCCTTACTCGACGAGTTAATACCGAGGGCCACGCCAATCGGGTCTCCGGAATTATGATCCGGGTTCGGCGGGAACCCGACCTCCTCGAAGAGCTCAAGCATCGGCAGCGTGTCCGCCTCCACCTCGTCCGGGAACTCCGTTCTCAGGGGCCCCGCGTCGCCGTGGTCCTCGGCCTTTGCCGCGGCGTACCTAGCCCCCACGCCCGGCGGCGGCGTCGGGTCGAAGGACTCGAGACTGCGAAACCGCCGCCGCATGGCTTCCCAGGCGAAGGCGCCGTCGCCCCCCGCGCGCGCCGCCCACTCGTCGTAGTCGCGGCGCGCGCCCACGCTGAAGACCCCGAAGTTGACGGCGCTCGACCCGCCCAGCCCGCGGCCCGGCGAGTAGTCGATTTCCCGCCCGCCGCAGTGCTCCTGGGGCGCCGTCTTGCACCCCCAGTTCATGGCTGCGTTCTGCAGGGTCGTCCACCGCTGCCCGTCGACGCGCAGGGCCCGGTCGTCGTTGGGGCCGCCGGCCTCGACGAGCAGGACGCGAGGTTTCTTGGGTGAGCGCGCGAGCGACGAGGCGATCGCGCTGCCGGCCGGACCGCCTGCGTAACGGTGTTAGTTATATTATTGCCCCACTATCTGGGGTTGGTCCGGAACGCGGAGCGGGAAGGGGAAAGGGAAGCTGTGTAACGTCGTATGCGTTATTTACGCGGACTTACTGCCAACTACGATGAAGTCATATGTTAACGCCATGTTTCACCTCGGGAGGAACCAAGTGAAAAGAAGCGCGATGTCTACGAAGGATCAGAGGTGGCATAGATGGAAACAAACAGTCGTTAGGCAGGAACAAGGAGCGGGATGGATTAGCTATATATCCACAGAGACAAAGACAAAGCTATCCTACAGCTGACACGGGTCTTTCGAGTCCCTCGGGAGTTGGACATGAAAAGCGACGCCAAATACGACGTCGTACAACTGTCGCCGACGTCGCCATCGAGGAGGGGCTATGCAAGATATTGCGACAGCCACCAATCGTCCGCGCATTGTATTCTCCAAGATCCAAAAGCAAGGCGACCAGTGGTTCTTAGGCCTCGGGCCGAGTCTTGCGAGCAAGTCCTACGTCAGCCAGTTATGAGTGCCTCATATTCTTGGGATCCTATCTCTCTGGGCTACGGGGCAGCGCGGAAGAGAGGATATCCCACGCGGGGGGGGCATGCAACATGGTAGAGTACCATATTCCAGATCGGGTATATCAAAAGCTGGCCTAGATGCCTAGGTTAGATGCCGTCTTACTTGCGTTCGTTAGCCATACCCACTCATCCGGGGATAGACGGCTAGCTCAAGATGGTTAGTGAGATCGGTGAGCAGTCGATGAGATCCTATCAAGCATCGACTCTCCATCTAGGCTACATATATAAGAAGATAGCGGTGAGTATGGCGATTCAGTTTTGATAGACAGGGTACCCCAGCATTTGGTAATCATTCACGGTTCTCGTAAGATTTAAGGCCAATGAAGAGCCGCGACTTAAGGTAAGCTTACTTGCGTCTATGCACTGTCATGTATGAGGAGTCTTGCATATATCATATTACCTCATGTTCACTAATTGGTTTCCTTACATTGGTTAAGTATCTGTCACGATTTTCAACGTCCATCGATGAAAGGGCTTGTTTAAAGGAGGGCATAAGAACGTAACGACACAACACGATGGCATGAACGATCTGTAGTATTAGCATAATATACTCCCGGCGGTAAGGCTCGGAATAAAAATCATTAAGTACATGTGAATAATGGGGGTTATTTAACAGAGTGAAGAATAAATTTGCAGGTTACAATACCGGTCAATCCATGTTATATCAAGACGCTATGTAACTATTCTAGTTGCCAGGGTTTCATACTGCTTGAGATTATCAAGCCCTAAATTCTTCATCTTAATCAACTTAGAAGAGTGACAAGACCAAGATTAAAATCTAAATATAATGCGATTTATTTGATACTGTTTTCGGTACTTCTGCAGATGTGCGAGTCTCTTAGCTCTGACTGCCGCATTTTATCCCTTGGGGAAAGATTATATAAATGTCAAAGCGATGAACAAAGATATTCGAGAATACTTGACAAAGCTATTAAGTGCATAATAGATGTATCAATAGCTTTGACAATTTAGGGTTGTACCGCAACAATGGCCTTGGTGGAATCAAAGGATGGCTTTAAGAAGGTGACGTGGCTAGGAGAACAAAGCGATTGAGTCTATGACTACACACTTCATCGCCAACAGCTCAGTTCTTAGTGAAACCAACCACTTTGGCGATCCTAAATCGTATAATAAAGAAATCGAAACTCTCGGTAAAGTAACTGCATTGCTTGCAATAGTCTGAATTACTGTTACTGTAGAGATCCTACGCCGGACACGTAGCTAATTTTCATTCAGAGGCACCCAGCTCATCCGTATCCCTCTCATCTCACTCACCCAGAGCTACCTACCCAGTTACTACTCACAACCGCAATATTTGAGGATGGGACCTCCATGGTTAAACCCGATCTTTACCCCACCGCCAACTGAACATGGCGAGCGCGGCGCAGATCTTAAAGACACAGGATTTGCGCGGCAGGGCAGCGCTGGCAAGAGCGCCGACCAGGGACCTGCCAACGGAGACGGCAACGGTGGCGAACAGATACCGCATGGCTCCAACGGCAGCACGCATAAGCGCAGCCCTGACGAAGCTTCAAAAGAAGAAGAGCCTCATTTTTCCAAGCGATCACGGTCGAGTCTCAACAGCGTTGGAATGGACCTCGCCGCAATTGAGAAGCTGGAATCCGAACTCAAGACTACCAAGTCCCAGCTTCAGGCATCCAATTCCGCATACCAGTCGTTGATGGTCAGACTCGAAAACTCGAAGGCCGAAGCCGAACATTGGAAGCAGAGAGCCCAATTTTTCAGTAGTAAATACTCCGATCTTAATCGAGCGGCCCCCGTCCCTGCTGCTGATTTGGAAGCCGTGGTGTCCAATTCCGGGGAGTTGCGAGAACGAGTCTTCGAATGGGTGACAAACCATCTGGGTTTCCAGGGCGATTCCGTACCCGAGGAGGTTGAGAAGGTGCTCGAGAAAGTGTCGGGAATGCCGTCCCGCGAGTCCACCACCGCAAAGTCGCGCGCGACGATGTTCTTCCAGATAATCGTCTGGCGCTTCCTCTGCATTGAGCTGTTGGACACTTCTCTGAAGCTGCAAACGAAGAATGACGAGTCTGGGCAAGTGCTTCCTGGCATCCAGCGTGAGGGTGGTCCCGACCCTCGGGGAGAACAGACGGAGATTCTCGCTCTCAAAACCCAGCTCCTCAAGTTAGTCGCCCCCTTCGTCGCCAAGCCGAACATGGACAACATACAGACCAGGATTGTTCCAGGTCTTCACGTGATCTTCGAAAAGGCGATGGAGCTTGCACGACACATGAATCGACGCGCTGATCGATTCGAGCTCGTGGGCGATGGCTCTCAGGGGTATGATCTCACGTGGGTGTGCCGTCGTGAAGCAAACCTGCGTGATCAGAACGCAGTTAACTACCTAATTACCCCCGTCTTGGCCGATGCCACCAAGCCGAAGGGACATCATGTTTAGGAGTGTCAGATCATCGGGAAAGCCCTCAGTTAGTTTACCCAAAATGGGTATTAGCGACAATGGGAAGGGAGAAGTGAGCATGAGATGGAGACAATGTAGGCTGCAGAGACGTGCAGAGGGACGGAATACTAAAGATGGTGTGTCTAGGCTGTTTTTCCAGGAGGTAGCAAGTCTGCTTGGTATATCCCAAAAAAATCTTGATTGTATCAGGTGTCTTTATGACTTGCGTGATATCTGACTCATGTACATAAAGGTAGCGAGGCGCTTGCCTCAACAAATACCTATACAGAAATAAGCATGCATTGTTTTGACTACCTAGAGGTACCATGAGAACAGATTGTGAGAATATTCTTTTGTGTGCATATTTGATATTTCCATGATTTTCTTTGCGCATCCGGGAGAAAGTAGGACCTACGGTGGTTCTTCGCGGTGGTTCTTCGCGGTGGTGCTGGCGGCCTTAAACTTCGCGTAGGTCTTGTTCGTACCTGACAAACAAAAACTATAGCAACCAACCCACTACAAATGCCAGAGACTACCGACCATGCGATAGCTCCTGATTAAGAGGTAAAAAAAAAAGAGCAGAAAATTAAATTTCCCGACATCCCATCTTTTAAAAAAAAAAATTTATTATCGTCACCTACAAATTATCTGCTTTTCCCCAATCCTTCTTTTCCCCCAGTCCTTAAAAAGATGGAGTCGTTACGCAGGCAGCTCCACGAGACGCAAGACGCGCTCGACAAGAAAACCATCCAACTCAGGCAGCTAAAGGTCGAGCTAACGGAAGCACAGACCAAATGGCAGACCGAGAGACAGAGCTACGTCGCAAGATTAAGAGAACTCGTCAAGGAAATTACCCGACTGCAAGAACTCCAAGAAGAAAATCAGGATGAATATCGAACCTCGGCTCAGAAGGCGCTTCTTGGTGGGAGCGGTGACAGGGTGACGGCACTTGCACCTGGAGGAGACATGGAGAAATTGGAACTCACTATCGATCAGAGGCGACAGGCCGAACTGAAGTACAAGTGCATCAAGGATGAGCTAGCGGAGAAGACTAAGCTTTGCGAGGACCTACAGCGACAAGTGCGGGCACAGAGCGGCGTACCCGGAATCCTACCCGACCTGACCGACGACCAAGTCGTGGCGGGCTGGAAGAAGCTACGAGGGCAGATCCGGGACCTTTCGGCGAGGAACTTCGCCATGCCGCAGCCGATATCCGACGAAGAAGAAGAGGGATACAACCAGCTCTCGGGGAACTGGAGGGCCTACATATTCCGACCCGAGCTGACGAGCTACCTGATACAATCGCTGGTCTGGCGCAGCCTCGTGATATTCCTGTTCGAGAAGTACTGTCGCGTGTGGGGGAGGGAGTACGGCACGGCAGCCCATAAGCTGGGAGGGTTTTTTATGAGTACGGTCCCCGACAAGCAGTTCCAGGAGTGGCGGATGACGACGGCGGCCTTGTTCGACAAGGCGTGCGAGTACGACGTGAACGTACTGAGCGAGGTGGAACTGAGGATGTGCAGCAACCTCTCGCAGTTCACCAAGGGCACCGGGTCGGAGGAAGCCGTCAGGAAGGCCGTCAAGGAGATCGTCACCACGGCGGCGGAGCTCAGCGCCATCTTCCACTGCACGCAGTTTGTCCCCTTGATGACGAACACGCCGCGCAGCTCCCTCACGCACGGGTTCCCGCTGCAGGTGCACACGATGGAGTTGAAGGCGAGACAGCAGGCTATTAACCCCAACATGACGGTGGATATGATAGTATCGCCCTGCTTACTCAAGAAGGACGTCGAGTACATCGTGCTTGTGAAGGCGGAGGTTATCTGCTGATGGTATGGGAATGGGGGAATGAGGGGTGGCATGGGATTATGAAGAAGCGACGGAAAATGCATTGACACACAGCGTACTCTACGTGCACTACACGAGGGTTAGCAGTCTTAATTTGATACCCGCCTCTTAATCAGGCAAAGCGGTCCCAAGCTACACAATGTATTGATTGAACCATCGTGTAGAAATTTCGGAAGCTTTTTTTTAACCAGACACTATCGCTGTGCGTCATTGAACGAACTAAAATTTTGACTGTGTACCTGGGTACCTAACCTAGGTAGGCTAGAATGAGCTGTCAGCAGCTGACACAAGCTGTCAGACTGTGCACCTTCACCTGTAACCTCGCTCCGATAGTAGCGCCCAACTCCCCCCTTAAGGTACTTACTTATATATACTATATATACTAGGTAGGTATATATACTATATACCTACCTTAGGTATATACAGCAATTCTATGGCCACTGCTACATCCGAGCTCGTCTTCTCGCCGCAGGCAAACCACAACTTCTCGCGCATACTCGGCGACCTGAAACGGTCGAACCTCTCCATCACCAACCGTCTGCGGTCCATCCGCGAAGATGCAGATTTCGTAGCCGAGGTGGCGGCCGCGTTCGGCCGCCCACTAATCGCCAACGAGCGCTGCGGCAGCTGGTACATCCCGCCGTCGCAAAAGGCCGGGTCGGCGTATTTCAAGAGCACCGACGGCCACGTCGGACAATGGCGGTTCAGCACGCGGCGCCTCAATCTGCAGCTGCTGAGCGTTATCGGCGAGCACGATGGGTGCGTCATCGTGGACTCGACACGCAGGGGTAAGCGCATGCCGGACGCCCTTAGCAAGACGGTGCCTATTTGGTGCTGCGTGCTGAACCGCATCCTGTTCCCGAATACCACGGCTGCCCACGAGCTGTTCACCCCACCGAACGCCGTCTCCCGCTCCGAGCACGCGCAGATCGAGGCGCGCATACCGGAGCACGTGGCGTCGCTGAAGGCTCTCGGTATCGATGTCCACGCTTTACGTCAGCTGCTCAAAAAGCCGATTAGGCCTGTCTGGATTACTCAGGAGTCCCAATTGGTGCCGACGGATGAGGTTTTCGAAGATTTCCACCCCGTTATCTGCTGCACGAGCTCGCGCCGCGTGCTTGGAGGCGAGATGAGCGAAGGTGGATACATCCAGGGCGCCGGCGACGATACAGAGAACTGGGCGCTGGGGCTCACGCCGCCGGTGTTCTGGCGTCAGGCCGATGTCCTGCTGTCTACCCCGGAGCCAGACCTATCGGATCTGGTGCGCAAATTAGTCGCGGACCATGCCGCGGAGGTAGATGTGTCGAGCCCTAAGCAGGTCGCGCCGTGTCTTTTCGTCGGCAGCTTACCACCTACCGACCAGGCAACGCCGGCGACTTGCACGGTCGCCATCTACTCCAAGACCACGGACCCTAGCGAGTGGGTTAAGAGCCCGTCTCTCATGGAGGTGGGCGTGGGAAAGCACAAGGTGGCTAGTCGCAACCTGCGCACTGCCCTACCCAGCATCAGCGACTTCGCGCGGCAGTTTCTCGAACGGCCCGCCGATCTGGAAGAGTCCGGTGCGGGTTCGTCCGAGCCGAGACGGATTGCGGTAGCTTGCGAAACGGGTAAAGACATATCCGTCGGCGTGGCCCTTGCGCTTCTATGCCAATTCTTCGACGACGAGGGTAACTTTTGCCCTCGGGCGCTGTCTTCGGGCTATAATAAGAGCGACATCAGAGTCAAGCTCAGTCACATCATGACGCAGTTCCCGGAGGCGAACCCGAGTAGAACTACGTTGCAGAGTGTCAATAGCTTTCTCATGGGATAGACAGGTGCAGACAGGAACTCAGCAGCAGGTCGTGCGGTTTGGCCCTGTTTGTTTGTTTATTATCGGAGAGATCCCGTAATGTGTCAGAAACGAATGCCCCGGCTATGCACTTGTCCGTCCGTAAGCCCACTTGGGGACTGCAAGATCCCGTGCCAGGGGGACCCTGCGCTATGCTGGTTGGACCCCGGATTGAAGAGCCGCCCTTGTTGGTTCACACGTCTGCTATCACACCTAGGGACATCGAGAATACAATAGAGTAACGGTTCACTAGGATGGGTATACCCCTACGGATTAGGATACTGTCTTGGATACGAGATATTTCATGATGAGTCCAAGACATCATTGTAATATGCTTGGTACTTTCCACACATCATCCACCCTCATGAACATATAGCTTACTCGCAATTTAGGGATCTTTTGCTAGCGACCACGTATTCTCAAGATTTTACATTATTACATCCATTTATGATCTGAGGTTCTTGATAAGTTGTGTTATACCACAGAGGAAAGAAAGATGTAGGCTCGATGAGATGTTCAACGAATGAATGATCAACTCCGCAGCCGATTATCTTCGGTGTCCTGATCGGTTGCGCTGCAAGTTTTCGCTGTTTGGTTAGCGAAGGATCGCCCCGTCTTGAAAATGGACTTCGATTAGAGGGTAAACTTCGTTAGTGGGCGGTCTGCGCATCGAAGATCGTGGAGTTGACAAAGCATTGACAAAATGCTTACCTTAGATCGAGTTCGTCATGACGAGATGAACAATTTTATCAGTTAGATCGAGACTTTCAACGTTGATATAGAGAAACCCCCTTGATATTTATTTGATAATTTCATTCAGTCCGGTCAGGGTCAGATTAGACTGCAGGATCGTGCATGCGCTATTCAGCTTCTTGGGACGAACCGTGACACCTACTTAATAAGAGGTTACTGATCTTTGCAGCTCTTGGCACCTGAGTAGAACGGACCTCAGCAGCAGCGATGCTAATAAGCAGGGGGACAGCGACGACATGGAGAGGGGGTTGATCCGGGTGAAGTCGACCATCGACGTACGCGTTGAGCAAGAAGACGTAGATAAGCAGGACAGGTCTGCGTGGAAATAACTTGAGTTCAAATGCATAGTTCTAATTCAGGTCTTGTTGTTACCCGTCTATGCTGTGTGAACCGATTGATCCTTTTTTTTCTTCTCTTACTTATTAGGGTATCGTATCTCATTACTACTACTACACGCCCCGATGACAATTACCATCAGTAATCGACGAGGAAACATTACCAAACTGGTAAACGCATACAGGCCTTTTATTATCCTCTCTACCCCATTTCCAGAATAGTCCTTTTGGTCATGTCGTCCTGAACCCAGCTCACGATAGTTTCGCCAACGCTGCACACGAATGGTTCGTAGTGCTCACCGCGGAAAAACAAACTGGTATGCGCCGCCACCTGATCCATATCCTTCATAAAGACCTTGACCCACTTCGGATCGACTCGGCCGTCCACCTTGTGCAGAGTGCAGAACTTACGCTCCTTTGGCTGCTTCGTGGGTTTGGACTTATTTCGGGGCCGATCTCCTGGACTCGGTAGGGATGCCATGGTATCGGGATCAAACTCCGCGCTTGATGGGCCAGCTTGGTCCTTTGAACTTCCCGAACCCGAAGGCATTGATGCAGCAGCAGCCGCAGCCGCAGCCTTCTCTTCTTTTTGGCGGCGCTTCCGTTCTTCCTTCTCGCGCTTCTCCGCCTCCTGGGTCAACTTTTTCTTCCTCTTGTCAATGATCTTCTGCCTGTCCCTAATAGCTTTTTCGCGGTCCTTGACGAGCTTAGCATAGTCCTTAAGTGATTGCTTCGCCTCCTTCTCGGCCAGTTTCCGTGCGTCTTTGTCTTTATACTGGTCGAGATCAGGTTGCTCCGGTTTTGCGGGGAGTTCTGGGACTTTAGGGAGATCAAGACCCAGGCACGCTATTTCGTCGGCGAGATCAGTTGTGGTTTCTGCCGTCTTTTCCGATGCTGCATGATGCTGTGAGTCTTCGCTGCTTTGCTGCGTGTCTGTATTTATATCATTTACATCGCCATGTGGGCTGGGGTGCGACGGACTGCTGCCCGAGGCGGTGTTCTTATCATCTCCTAATCCTTGGACTGACGTGGATCCTTCAAAGGGTTCAGGTTCTTCTGTCATTGGCTCAGGGTCGAGCATCTCTAGGCTCGAGCCATCGTCATCGGCGTAAGGGGTATATTTAGGTGGAGCATCTTCCGGCATAGCATTGACCAGATCCAACGTGCCTGGAGGACTGCTGTGGCTCTGAGATGATAGTTGGGGCGCTGGTGGCGCTGAGGCTGTCCTATTCGACGTTCCAGGGTCCGCTGGATCGTGAGCTTGATTGGAGGTTGGATTAGTGGTTGAGTCCTCGCCTTTAGGCTTCTTAGGATACCCATAGCATACAGTGTAAAACTGAACGAAGCGAACTTGGGGAGGTACGTGAGGAAAGCTCTGATGCTTCAAGTCGTCTACATCCTCCAATCTACGAATATTTTCATATCTCGTCTTAAGGCCGTTGAAATCCATGAGACAACCCCCGAATTCTAGATGTGACGTGATGTGATAGCTGGCGGCATCGAACAGTCCTTCCGATTTGTGCTTGTCGACGAAGTGAACAACATTCTTCCACCAGCCCCTGTCCTGCAGGCGGACATCATTCGTGAAATTGGGGTTGAAGTTAGGGTCGAATGTCATACCGTATGGTACGGCGCCGGGCGAGCTTGGAGAGGGCGATGAAAGCTGAGACGGGCCCGACGGATCTGAGTATATCGAAGCGTTTGCCGAGGTGACATTGGATAGAGATTGGGTAGTTCCGTACTCTGATATCATCTCCCCTGTTGAAGGCGCAGTGTCAGACTTCGGCCGAAACAGGCTGGCAATGCCGGCTGTAATGACGCTCGGATGCAGTCCCAGGAGAGGCGCATCCAAATTCACAGTTCCCAAGATGCGGTGTAAGAAATAGCCCCTGCGGTATTGGTCTTGTGATGGCTGGCACGACATGTTAGCTGATAATTTTTACAGGAGGGAGTTGGGTATTCTACCATTAATGCTATATCGGCAGCCAACAATCCCCCCATGGAATGGCCGACGAGTATAATGTCGGTAGTAGGCGACTCATGTGGTGCTAGCCACATGCTAAAGTTGTCTCGAGCTACATCGAGGGCCTTATAAGTTTTGTATTTGGGGTAGATCTTGGTATGGACGACATGAGTCTCGGATAGTGCTAATTTGAGGTACTGGTGAACATGAGCTGGAAAGGACTGGAAAGAGGCGTCGCCGCCCATGAAACCGTGAATATAAATTATGAGGAGCCTACGACGCCCGGAGTCTTCTCGCTCAGCCGGAGAAGGCACCAAAGACTGGCTAGAAGACGAGCGAGGATCGTCTGGCGCACCGAACGCATAGGGGGACGAGGCCTGTTGGCCGCCAAACTTAGGCGAAGATAAGCCTAGAGACGTAGTGTCTGAAGATTTTCGATACATGATGACGATAATAGTAACGACGAGAAAGAGTTTATCGAGAGAGGTGTGTTCATAGGTATAATACGGGTTGCATCTACACAGGCCTCCTATGCAGGTTACGGGGAGGGGCTCAGCAGCTCAGTGACGTAAGCCAATCAAGCGAAGCCTCGCTTTTCATGTGCTCCTGAAAAATCCTCGTACTTTTGCGGCGTACTTGAACGATCGATAAGCCTCATATGGGACTAGACAGCGCATTAAGGGGCGCGGCGTCTAAAGGGGAACATATTCTTTTAGGATAGAGGTCGAGTTGACCTTAGAGAATGGCCAGTGGTGAATATAAGGTAGTGCGGGTTATAGTGGGGGTCTGAGGAGGTACAAGCTGAGTACGAACGAATACGACGCACGATGTTCGGCGACGGTCGGGGCTGAAGTGGGCCCCGCGGGTACTGGCCTCTTTTGCCGCATACCTGCATACCTGGTACAGGGGTCTCGAGAGTTGATCGTAGATTGACACGGATTCATGCATAGGCCAGCTATCATCAGAACCTATATAGCCTCATTCCTTAGGTATAAAATTACACACTACATAGAAGATCGATTTTCTCAAATAATCACATTTATTAGGGGAACTATGTGTTCTAGATCTAGATACATTTTTTTTTCAACCGAATTTCGTATCTATGGTAATCTCTCTTGCTCCAAAGCAAGTAGTTCTGATGTTATTCCATCAAGCCAAATTGTATTATGATTTCGGGTCCAGACGCTCTGGGGATGGGATGGGATGTGCGGTAGTATCTCAAAAGGTGATATTGACAAGAGTGCGAAGTCTCGTCTTATTAGACCCGTAGTAAGCCTCGAAGCGACGACCCGGGCTACCCCTAGAGTCGCCTTATGTCTCTTCGGAGACATTGGTTCGTAGGCTGAAGCAAAGAGCTACCAACGCCTATATATATGCCTCCGTACTATTAGGACAGCGTGGGAATAGCTTTCTGCCCGTTGTTACCACTATACAGCCAGCAAGTGTCACGTTGCGGCGTTAAGCAGGGCCCTCTGGAGTATCTGGAAGCTCTGCCTGGTTTACAAAGGCGTAGAACCCGTAACCGGTCTTTCGGAATCACCCGTACCGGTAGAGTACACACATTTTGACAGCTGGGAAAGGGGTTTAATCCAAGTTGCATTAGCGGACTAGGCCATCTGAGTTTGGAAACTACAGAAAAGTGCTCATGTCCTACTGACGACTCTCGCCACCGCCAAAATGCGAGCTTGTTTTCACATTTCTCGCTGCCCTGCTTTTGTTGTCCCTCTGAGAAAAAAAGCAATACGCAATACATGCCTGCCGGGCTTGACCTTCTTATACCCGTGCGGGTTGTAGAAATGTATTCAAGCCAACATTGCATGTTGCGCTATTTCTGAACATTGTCCGAAACGCCTACGCCATGCTGAAATCATGGAAAATGCAAATGACTGCAGTGCGCGCCGTATTGATGGAGCTGACAATTTCTCAATCCCAACCATCGTTGCTGCTGCTACTGCTGCGGTGGCGGCTGCGGCTGTATAAGCCACTATATCCCATCCACAACTGGGTATCTCAAGTTATGTCCTTATCTTGCCGCTATATCTGTAGCTGCTGGCGCTGCCCGTTTCGCTGGGGTTCTGTCATCGGTCAGTGGAGAGGTTTGCAGAAAGCGGACGGTCTGCATGCACCTGTTTTCTCCTCTTCACCCGGTCATCAGCATCAGCAGTCGAGTATCCACCGGTGTCATCGTCGTAACCTTCACCGTAACCCTCAAAGCTGCTGTCCTGGTAACTTCGCTTCTTGCCGAGTCGGCGTGCACGGTCGATTTGCGGCGTCAACGGCTTATTTGGCTTCGGCGTAACACCGGGTGCTGAGGCAGCTGGAGTGCTAGGGGCTGTCTGTCGTGTCGCTTGATCAGGTTTCTTAGTAATGCTTCCAGGTGCTAAGTCTCCAAGAACCGAACTGTCCCAGACCGACTTCGGTATCGTTCCCTTAACCATCGTCGCTGCCCGGTGCAGTTGCGCCTGATGGTTCGACGACAAGCCTTTCTCGATGTCCTTCCCGCTCACTTCTCGGCTGTACCATACATCGTCAGGCATACCAGTCAAGGCTAGAAGACCTTCCGGGTCGTCAATCTCTTTCTTGACAGCGTCGAAGTGACCGCTCAGTCCTAGAGTCTTAATTTGTCCCTTGTATGTCTTACGCAGCGCATTCTTCTCGCCGTTGGGCTTGGTGCGAGCAACATCGGCAGCAATACCAGTCAAACCAAACAACTCAAAGAGGTCGTCGGACAAGCTAGGCCAAGAAGCAGTGTAGGCTAGATAAGAATAGTGTCAACAAGTAGTACTAAATCCCATTCACATATCGGCTTGGAGGATGGTCATCGGTCTAGGGAAGGAGGGATAATTGGGCGCACGGCCAAAGGGAGCCTTACGAGTACTGCAAAGAAGGTACTTTTCACCAACATCGAGGTGCAGGTTCTCAATACCAACTCGGCGATCCTCGAGGTGGACTTTCTTCTGCTCGTGATCTCCAGCATCGTCGAAATGATACTTGCGCTTGTGGGAGTAGGGGTCTGCTATCGTGCTGTCGTGAGACATGTCCGCTGGTTGGGCTGATCCGTTTACGCTGTGTGCCGGCTAAGATAATGTAGAATTAGCAATCTATCACCAAGCAGTGATAAACAGGGGAAAATATCCACCGGAACAAATGATGGGGTCTATTGCCAGCAATCGGGAGAAAAAAACAAAACAATGTTTGTTTGGAACTTAGGAGATTCTGACTCACGGTAGGCAAAGCAGTAGTGATTGAGGTCATGGAGCTATTCATGCTCGATGCCTGGTCACCTGTGCTCGGAGAAAACTGAGAAGGGCTCTGAGGTGTCTGAGGGTTGAAGGACATGGCCGCCATCGGAGAAATGTGACGAATAGTTGATGCGAAGACGAAGCGCAGAAAGTCGAACGTGGAACAGTAGGTCGTTGAAGGTTCTCGTCAGGCACTAACAGAAACTAATTTCGTGATGCTGACAGGGCGGGACTAAGGACCGTGACGGAGGGGAAGCCGGGGTAAAGATGATAGACGATAGACGGATTAATCAATGACGATGCGCTCGATGGGAAACTCTCGATAACGTCGCTGAGTAGCGGGATGGGATGATCGTTCTCACTGCGGCGTGTCGCGACAACCCGCCGACCGGCTGTTGTGGTCGAAGATACCCGAGTCCACCTGCATTCACCGACTTGGAATACCCTGCAATGTCGTAATAATATTCAAAGTTTCTCAATAGCGACAGCGGAGCGGCGGTCGGATGTGGACGGGAATCGTAAGTCGTCGCCGTCGGGGTCGTCGTGGTGGGAAGGGATGGAGGTGGAGGTCGTTGAAAGTTGTAATGGTAACGGGCAAAACGGGCGGACGGGGGAAGAGGGAACGAACTGCTTTGCCTTGCGACTGGCGACTGGGCTTGCGGGCCTGCAGACCTGCTGGGCTCGCCTGATTCCGCTGACGACCCACTTGACTAACGACACGCCCCTCTTTTCCGATTTATCGAAACACCTGCCAACCGCCAACTTACATATACGTGCACCTCAAAAATGATAATTTCTACAACCTTAGTATATACCTTCTCTTTCTAGCGGTAAATCTCTGTTTTGAATTTTGAATCTATGTTAGTTTGATCGCGATCATGTGGTTACTCCCTTTCTTGATGTCCTACATTTTAATACCTAGTTAAAATTACACGGTCTCCCTCCGTCTCTGAATCTAGGCGCTAAGCGATCATTTTATCCAAGCTCCTAAATCGAATTCCTTTCTTCAGACATGTTGGTAAAAGGGAGCGCGTTATTAGCATGGCACAAACAAGGTCCTTAGTCTCCATATTCCAGGGGTAAAAGGATCAAGATAAGAATTGATAGGTTCTGTCAGCATTGAAAGAGATGAGAAAGTTGAGTGGGAACACCTTGAAAATTGATTGTGCTTATTCTGGCTTGCTACCTCTACTCAATATATACAGCAATAGAGATCTACCATCTAGCAAGAGTTTATCAATTAGGAGGTAAGTTTGGTAGTAATCTAACCACACAACACAGGTTTAGCGGTGCCAGTAAGGCAAACACATGTAAGCTGGAGATATCATGTAAGCTCAAGCATTTCTTTCGTCCTAGAGGTACCTTCATCCGAACTGACTCCGTTGCTCGAGTAAATAACAGATCATTATCACCTATTGTTCTTTGATATAAACATTCAAAGATATAGCCACGAGGTTCTCTACAAAGATAGGTAGTCCTTGTATCCGCGGCTGTGTTGGAGGCATGAAAATTTGACGTGCATCGATATGTATATGTCTGCCAAGTTATTAATAAGGTACAAATAACGAGGTACCGAGTTGCCCGAGGGCGGAAGTTCCTCCCTGTTACCCATTACCCATTACCCCAGTGAATGACATCCCTGACAGGGTCCCCAGGGGCAGAAGCGCAGACCGCTTTGGGGTCTTAGTTATTCACTCTTAGTTATTCACCCCTGTTGTTCATTCTGCCCATTGTCCGATTACCTCATTGGCGGAGTGCTTTTAATGGAACGAGTCAGGCGCCGAGGAATCGCATTCAGATTTAAGACTTCAAGATACCACAACCGCTGACACCTTATCGTCTGCAACACGAAACTCTCAACTCCATCTCGTTCATTTTCCCTTCTCACGGCCACGTCGGGCTGACCGAATAATTGTTACTTCTTTTCTCTATTTGATCTACTAGTCGCAGTCATCTTCTCGTACGTCTTTTGTCTCAACCTCCAACATCGTTGTCATTGGCCTCCGGTGGCGTTTTGATTGATAAGAGTTTTTTCATTTCGAGTCCGAGGACACACAAGTCACATTTTGGTGTTGCCGACCATACTACACCCGTCGATCGTCTCTATTTTCAACACCTCATAATGTCGTCCTCCAAACTTGGCGGTGGTGCTAAGCACCGGCTGATGACTGAGATACAAGAACTTGCGAAAGAGAGATGGGTTAACATCGATGTAAGTGTCGTGCGACTTTGATTCAACTTTTGGGTAGTAACTTGGTTAACAATCATCCATAGCTTGTTAACAATAACATCCTTCGTTGGCGCCTAGGACTCATCGTCGTCAATCCCGAGAGCGCCTTCAATGGCGCCTACTTTAAGGTGAGTAGGAACCAGACTAGACACCAATCCCGAATATAGATAAATACTGACAGACCGCATGCGACAGGCCGAGATGACCTTCACTGACGACTACCCCTATCAGCCTCCGACTTTCCGATTCCTCATTCCCATCTACCATCCCAATGTCTACCCCGAGGGTAAACTTTGCATCTCCATCTTGCACACACCTGGCGAGGACATCACCTCGGGCGAGGCGGCTAGTGAACGCTGGTCTCCTTTGCAGGGCGTCGAATCAGTTCTCCGGTCGGTCCTCCTCCTCTTAGACGATCCCGAGATCAACTCCCCCGCAAACGTAGATGCTAGTGTCATGTACCGAGACGACCGCGCTACATACAACAAGAAAGCAAAGGAGATTGTGGAGAGATCTAAGAAGGATATTCCCAGCGACTTTGTGATGCCGACCACGCTGGAGCCCCCACCTCCGCCCAAGTCCGCCGATGACGACGCTGCGTTCTGGGCCGAGAGTGACGAGGAACTAGACTTCGGCGGCAGCGACACGGGCGATGATGACGACATGGCAGAGTTCGACGAGGATGGGGAGGAGGAAAATGCCAGTGACGATGATGACAACTGAGACGAAGACGTGACTTCGACTCGTCATGTTTTCCCTCTCGATACCTACACATTTGCATAGCCGGCGTTTGTTTCGGGGGAGTTCTGCAACGCAGGGTTGCATTTTCGACTTGTTTTCGTGTACCTTTGCTTTAAGGGAAAATGTCACATCTTCCTTCAGTTAGAGAGGGTCCCGTACATGAAGGTCGTTACAAGCCCTATACTCTACATGTTCATAAATGGATAAACGATGATTATTAGACCCAACCTACCTATTTCTTCAAGACAAAACTAAGCTAAGGACTGTCTTGTTCTTTTGTCTGCCTTCTGCTATGTGTTGTAAAGTGAGTGCCACTGTTGACAGGTAATTTTTGTGGTGATTGTTTGATGATATTCTTCAAGAGACTACTTCGTCGATATGTATTTAACCGACGAGCTCACTTTCACGTATCAAAGTAGTACCTAATCATACATGTAGGTGGGGATAGACAACGGCAGGGACAGGGAACATGTAAGTATCAATACTTACAACACAGCCGTTAGAGCGATAAGAACATCTAGGAACTTTCTATTTGCGTAATCCCTGTACGCCTGTATGTGGTGGGGCTCTAGACTGATAGCATCATCGGCCCAACAGTCCCTTTTTTTAGAGTGCAACTTCAGCTGAGAAGCCTTGCGATAGCTCCCCCGACAGTTAGAAGGCCCCTTCCGATCCCCAGCAACGTTGGCGTTGGTGTTGTCGATATATCACCTAGGCTACCTACCTTGGGTAGGTAGGTAGATTTTAGCGTCCGAGTCCTGCCAGTCTTAGGCAACCGCAATCTCATTTGGTAATATGATTACCAGAGCTGTCGCAGTTTTGCGTTTGTCCCCCGCCATCACCTTGAGTTTCAATGCTTAACGGACAACAACGTGCTTTCCTGCCACTTTGGAGTTTTTAGAGCTGAAGAGCACCTTATCTTCTTTACAATATGGCGTCTATGGGTGATCCAACCTCAGAGGCGGTGCAACTGTTCTGCGACATCACCGGCTTACTTTGGGCTGAGGCTGTCACTCGTTTGAAGGTTTGTACCCAGCTCCCCGATGGTGTTTTCCTGTAGTCTTTCTGGTGGTTATTAACTAACATGTTAAACTCGTAGGCAAATAACAACGACATTCAACGTGCGACCGACGAATTCCTCGAAGATCCCCACGGTCAAAAGGTAGCTATCTACCTTTTCTAAGCTCCGTCGCTTGCCATCGCTTACACAATGTTCGCTGTAGTACAAATGGGACGAGTCGCAGTTCAGCATGGATCGTCAGGGCGAGAGAAATGATACAGGAATATGTGCGGTACCTTCCTTCCACCTCTGCTACTCTCCATTAACAGTCTGTCGTAGCTTTCAATATCCAAGGGCCAGACGAGCTTGCCCCTTCCAACTACCAGAATAGCGGCGCTCCGACGAGACCGCCCTCGAGAACCAACAACCGATCCCCCTTTGGTAAGATAGTTGGCTGGGCTAGAAACCAGGTCGCAGGCACTACACGTGTGTCCTTTGGAAATTGAAGCTGATAATTATTCATAGGTGCCCCGACCAATGCGGCTGAGGAAGATGCAAACCTTAAGCGAGCTTTAGCTGAGTCCGCTGCCGAATCGGGGATTCAGCCCCAAGAAGCTGGAGTGATGGAGAACGAGACCGATATTAAGTATTTTGGTCCTGCGAACCGACCGGAATACGAAACTGAGCAATGGGCAATGGTTCCAACCAAAGCAGCTGTAGAGGCTGTAGAGGCTGGTCCACCCCCTTCTGCCAGGAAGCGAGAACCTAATGTCCCAGCATTTCTACGACAGACCAAGGATCACAGAGTCGGGTACTTGCTATCGATCTACCACAAGATACCGCTTGTCAGAAACATCCTCCTCCAATGTGGAATCCCAGCTAGGAGCTATGGACATAACACGGAGTGGTGGAAAGGGCAGCCTATCCTCAAGCAGCAACACCTAGCTGCAATCGCGAGAGGAGAAACTATCTGGGGTGATGATGCGCATCCGGAGTTTACCGAGGAGCTTCATCGTCTGATGGCGTTTCTTGACAATACGGAACGAAGTTATGGAACCGTTGATAGCCTCATCAACACCAAGGCCATTGATCCAAGTTTTGGGGGTTGGATGCCGGACGTTGAAGACAAACTTTTCGAAGCCCTCAAGCATGCAGGTAGCAGCAGCCCTGGTTGCGACATACAGCACATGTTGACCGTGGGCACGATATTGCCGTGTGTCACCTCTCAGGCTGACACATCTCAGCTAGAAGGTGATGCAGACAATCACGATAACGAGAGCGAAGATACGGCGTTCTTATTTCTTGATGTGAACTTGGATCATGAGCAATACGCCGGTGTGTCCACATTCTACGACGCCCTAGACCACCTGCTCTGGACACACGCACTATCACTAGACCACTCTTTTCCAGAAGGCGCCAACTACGCTGTACTGTCGAAGACGGCCGAGGTGGTGACTATCAGGCTTCATGGCACCGGGCTATCAAAGCCTTGTGAGATACCAGCCGTCCTTTACGTCGATCGATATATGAAAGAGCGAAAAGACCTTGCAATGGAATTCCAGACTTATATGCGCACCATCAAGAAGCAGCTACGCCTGTATGATCTACTGGGAGCAAGCTTAACAAGATGCAATGGCGAGCGCTGCCATAAGGTCAACGGCCTAGGCAACAGCCCCCACGATCTCGTTTCCTGCTTGAATGGGATGATAAAGCAGGCAGAGAGATTAATACAAGGTCAGACCAAAACTGCGCAATGGCGCCGTCACTACTCTCGCATGGAAAACGAGAATGCTCTTAGTCTCGACGACTTATTCGAGATTCAAACGAAGAGCGGCCCCTGTACTTACCTCCCCGAGGAGGAAGAGAGAATGCGAAAGTGGAAGGGGGTTATAGATGGATGTACCGAAAAGCTTGCAGAACTGAAAACTGACCTAGCGAGTAAGTAGCCACTTTACCCGAAGCGGCGTCAGATTTTCTAACATAACCACAGAGCTCGAGGATGCAAAAGCAGCCTATCGTGAATCTATGCGAGTAGTCTCCAAGCGTCTAACATGTCAAGAACACGAAGTTGACGATGAAGAATTCGTTTTTCGGTCAAGTCCATCCTATCGTCCGGAATACTGGAATCCAACGCACAAGTACTATCTACGTGGTGTTGTCCTCACACAAGAACTGTCGTATGTATGCGTAAGGGGAAATGAGGACCTAATGGAGACCACTGAAACCCCCGAGTCCAACGACCAGTGGTGGAAGATAGGATATTCATCAGGCGACCCCTCTCCTATCAAGACCGAGGTACGTCAAGGCCAAAAGCTTCTTCTTCTATAACGCATGCTTACTTTCTATGGCAGAGGGCGTCGCTAGAAGATGTACTTCACGCAGCTGGAACCGAATCCAAGTTTCCTATCTTCGTCTACGCCTCGGAAGCTGCTATGGAAGCGGATCATATACCCCTGTCAGACGCATTACGAGTAAGTCGCAGCGCACGTAAGATATCAAAGAGTGATTACTAAATGTCTGTAGATGTTCACCCGAGCCGACAATCGCTCGTTTCAGCAGGAGCTTGCACAGGAACAAAGTCAAAACCAGCAGCAAGAACAGCAGCCACAACAAGACTTACAGCAATCTGGAATCACAGCTGAGAATCTATCCTATGTGTCTGCTAAGCCTTTTTATGGTGATATGAAGCACAGTGTTGGTTCATCAGTAGCAACGCACGGTAGTTCTCGCGACGAGCTTGATGATGTGGACCTGACATTTATTGAACCTCATCAGTTTGAGGATTATCAATTACCCAGCGTGTCCCACGAAGAATTTAGTGGCGCTATTCCGCAGCCTAGCAACCACGACGGTGCTTACGAGAGCGAACCTTTTGCTTTAGACCTACACGAGCCTTTCCAGGAGACACGGCCGGAAGCTGGCCCCGATGACATGGATATATCCAAATCGCCCGAGATGCAAGAGCGCACCGGTGGGCCTGCACCATTTTTGACGCGGCCCGGCTCTACCACGGGGAGCAAATCGGTTGATTTGATGGACATAGACCTAGATGTTGAGCATCACGAAGGTTAACGAGGACGCCTCATAGAATTATGCGTCTCCAATGATGATAATGACGAGATATGGGGCAAGGGTATAATATTGTAGGGCATGGCACGGAAGGTATAGGTCCCATCTATTGGGTTTGAGGAGAGACCAACGACAGGGCTCAATTATGCATACGGAGGCATTGATTGCTGATAAAATGTTGGCGTTTGGCTGCATACGTACCTCATTCGACTCAGCTAGCCTTTACTTCGGAAAAATACCTAGCTAAGATCCCCGAGGCCATGTGTAAATTAGGACGATGACTTCCACGATACCCAAGGCCGGATTAATCAAAACTGTAGAGCACCCAATTACTTTCCCATCTAACCACATTCCCTTCGTGACAACTCTACATAGCATGAATCGTGTATGAATGCTGATAGAATACTAACTAGGAGAAACGCGATAAGTTACAATGACTTGTCATAGAATTAATCGTACCACGATATTGAAATGTGATACTGAAATGTATGCGCTAGAGATACATGTAGTTATATTGTAGCTAATGTAGGTAGGTAGGTACTGAGGTATTATAAGTTCCAGAATATTCCATGTCAGAAATGGAGGCTGACCAGTTTTAGGCATCACGAGATACTTTTGTTCATACCTTTGTCACCGTTGGACCATTGGCTTGTTCACGTATGCATCTCGCTTCCCAAACAATCCGAACGTGTGAATTTAATTTATTCTCATCAAATCAAGACGAAACAGACCTTTCTATACTTACTTGCATGTTATTATATCAGCGAGACCAAGACTTGTTAGTGCTGTTTTTTTCTTATAAAAGTTACCCTCCACAAACCCCACAATCTGATTAGGGTCAACGAGATACATTGGATTTGCCGCTACGCTTAGGTACATACATATCCTTGGAACAGAACATGCTAACCTAAGCAATACATAGTACGCTGAAGAAATCCATTCTCCAATCCACATCCCCCAATTTGAGTTACTCAAGAGGGTCCAGTACCACAAGCAGCACTATCTCCGGCCCCGATCCAAGGGGTAATAAGGAGAAGAGGAAGTCGGATTTGGCCTGTGTCTTATCGGCTCGGGTCCCTACCGTCCACAAGCTTTCAACGGGGGATGCGACGATTTTGAGCTCTCTCCCCTATCACCTGATCGTGTGCAACTTGGAGATCTTGGAGATCTTGCCCCTGAGTATCGAATACCTCCAAACACTGCCTAATCCGCCGGTACAAACAAGTACCGGAGTACAACCAAACCTTGTAGGCTTATCGTGCCCACTTATCCGCAAGCAAAACGTCACTCGTCGACCACTCTTCCGTGTCTCAACCTGCCATCGCCAATTCCCGAATCTTCTACCAGCCCGCCCACCACAAAGAAAAAGCGGCGGTGCAGTATTCCGTACGCGAAGCTACTAAACACCTTGCATTGATCGATTTTGATTTTGAGCTCAACTCTCACCAAGACTATCCACGTAAAAAATTGATTGCGAAAACTGACAACGCTTTTCTTGTCTTTTAAAGATTCTTTTGTCAAGACATTGAAACTTTTGTTACCGCTTTACAACGCTAATCCTTGTGTCAACTTTCCCCACGCAATACACAAACACAAACACAAACACAAAACCCAATTGAAGCTCTTTCCTGCTTTGCAGACCTCAAACTTGCCCACACCACTCTTCGACATCAGTCAAGATGGTCAAAGAGACGAAGCTGTACGACCAGCTGGGCGTCAAGCCCGATGCCTCTCAAGATGAAATCAAGAAGGGATACCGGTAAGTGTACCCCACTCTCATGCCCATACCATGCCCATACCATGCCCATACCATGCCCATACCGACTTCGCCACTCCTTCGCTGCCTTCAGCTCTGCTCGTGACATACTAACAGCCGCATAGAAAAGCAGCTTTGAAATGGCATCCCGACAAGAACAAGGACAACCCGGCCGCTTCCGAGAAGTTCAAGGAGTGCTCGCAAGCCTACGAGATCCTCTCCGACCCCGAGAAGCGTAAGACGTACGATCAATTCGGCCTAGAGTTCCTACTACGCGGTGGCGCCGCACCGCCTCCGGGGGAGAACCCATTCGCCAACGCTGGTGGTGGCATGCCTGGTGGCTTCGCTGGCTTCGACTTTGGAGGTATGCCCGCCGGTGGTATGCCCGGAGGAGGTGCTCGCACATTCCACTTCAGCACCGGCGGCGGCGGTGGCGGCTCAAATCCCTTCAACTTCAGCAGTCCGGAGAGCATATTCGCCGAGTTCATGCGCGGCACCTCAATGGGAGATGACGACGACCCCTTCAGCAGAGGCGGTATGGGCGGCATGCCTCGAAGCTCTGGCAGAACTCGCATGCGAAGCAACTACCCCGGTGGCGGAGATCCCTTCGCCAGCGGCGGAGCGAGAGAAGCAACACCCGACGTCACAACTGTAGAGCGTGCCTTACCGCTTACTCTGGAAGAACTATTCACCGGCGTCACGAAGAAGATGAAGATCAAGCGCAAGAGCTTCGACGACACGGGCAAGCGAACTACTACGGATCAAGTCCTTGAAGTGCCTATTAAGCCTGGCTTGAAGAAGGGTAGCAAGATCAAGTTCAAGGGCGTCGGTGACCAGGAGGAAGGCGGAAAGCAAGACCTGCACTTCATAGTGGAAGAGGTAAGCCAATTTAACACCCACCCATTCTAAGTACAAATTCCCTTCGTGACTAACTCGATTACCAGAAACCACATCCTCTCTTCGTCCGAGACGGTGATGACCTGATCCACACTATCGAGTTGGAACTGAAGGAAGCCCTGACCGGATGGAAGAGAACCATAACGACGATCGACGGCAAGCAGCTCAACATCGAGAAGGGCGGCCCCACGGGGCCCGGCAGCTCAGATACGTATCCCAGCCTGGGCATGCCCATATCCAAGAAGCCGGGCGAGAGGGGCAACTTCATCATCAAGTACAATGTCAAGTTCCCGACGAGCTTAACGCCGACACAGAAGCAGCAGCTGAAAGAAATTCTATGAAATTTCTACTTCTTCGGGTTTCCTACGTTAAGCTAATATCCCATATAAGCGGATCTTGCTGCATTACGGCGTTATACGGTTGTTTTATTTTTATTTCGGACTGGCATGCGAATGGGCGGTAAACATCATGATGATCACGACAACGAGAGAATGCGACGACCGATGTTCTCTTTGCTTTTTTTATTTTGCTCTCTTGTCTTCCTCATCGGAGAAACTTTCCAGGTTCTTCTTCCAGAACTTGGACCATACGTTGTCGGTAGAGGGGGGACGCCCTTTACCCTCATCCTCCCAACGCAAGACTTGGGAGGGCGAACATCCATCGAGACGAAAGAACGGTTGGGGGAAGGAAAGGGGGTGTGAGGGAAGATCATTGATAGAGACAAACCAACCACAGTACATACTCCGAGTTTGGTCCCTTTTTTCGATCTTTTTTTTCTAACACATTACTTCAGGTATGTGTGTCTTGGTACACTGGCATTTTTCAGGTACTAGTATTAAGTCGAGAATCGGTGAGTAGGAGGTAGACAGTTAATATATGCGTACGCGTATTATACCAATGAGGAATTGAAATGACGATATACTGTTGGATACGTGCCGTGATTTGCCTGTGGAAATATGGGTGGCTTGGCGGGGCAATGTAATAATGGCTACAGCATGCATTTTTCCGGCTGCATACCTAATAGTCGACTTCAAGACCATAGGATATCCTACCAGGTAGTGATAATGTTGTTTTTGATCCTCTTGCTCGTGATACTTAGGTGACTTTACGAATCGTGTTAGCCGTCCATTAGACTAGGTACTTAACCACCGACAATGGCTTTTTGTCCTATCCACTACCCTGAACACTGGCTTACAACAACCATCCATTGTGATGTTTCTCTTGGGAAAATGGTATGTCGTCAATACGGCCTTGACGGGACTCCGGAATGCTATATCTGCGAATTGATCCTAGAGGCGGTCGAGTACCATGTGAAACTTCCAGCCTCAACTCCCACACCAGACAAGGAGGATATGTGTCGAAGCTGGGATGTCTTGGAGGACTCGGCAACTCGGGAGGCATTCGATCGCGCTGCGAGATGGCTCTCTCCTGTATAGAGTGTACGATGAGATCTGTAAGCCGCCTGATATAACTCGACTTCAAACCCCGGCGCCTTCTCGAGGTGGGACAAGCGGTCGAGCCGTTTCTCGTCGAGCCCACCGAACCACCAACAGCATACGCATGTCTTAGCTATTGCCGGGGAGAAAAAAAAAACCACGAGAATGTTCTCGAAGCGACAAAAGCCTACCCTTCGAAGAAGGCATTGTAAAAAGATCCCGGTAAAATCGATGCCTAGGACAATACAAAATGCTGTGAAGGTGAGCCGAGGCCTTAATATATCGTACCCATGCTAAGGGTGGATTCGCTTTGCATTGTTCAGGAAGCCGTTAAAGCCTGGCGCCACGATGTATCAATGATAGATCTTATCTCCCTCAACGCTCAGTTGACGGTTGCAAGCTCTGGAACCGAGTAACTCCAAGACGGGATTCCTAGGAAAACAGTACTTCGGCCTTCCCGGTTGACGAGATCAAACTATCTTTCCTGATATCCCGTGTGATACCTGTCAACTTTGTCGAAGAGGTAAAGCTTAGTGGATGGCCACAACACGATCAATCCAAGGAATCCCGAGGCATTCAAAATATATCAATTTAACGGGAATGAGCAAAAGCGACGGTAGTTGAGCAATGCTGAGATCACATCTTAGAGATTCGCCCGCTAGCGTTTCGAGCTGGGCTCGGGAGAGTATGTTCACTCGGGATGATAAGTGAACCCGGAAGCGTTCTTCGGCCGCAGCTCGTCTCATTTCAACGGCATAATAAGTTCGAGCAAAACTAAAAGTCCATGTGAAACCTCATCGAGGCCATTCCAAAATCGAAACCGTTGACTTGTATCCGTCGTATCTCAAGTCGATGTGACAACCATGCTTTTGGTTTTGGTCTTTGGCCAGTCTCTCTTCCCGCCCCCGACCAGGACTGAGTATCAGGACAGGAGTTCGATTTTGCGAGGGCGTTCGATACGCCCTAGAGTTAATGTGTATTTAAGGGAAACTGGTGTCACGGAGGTTACCTATAGACTCCTGTGCAGTAAGCGAAAGATTCATGAGTACAAGTTTCCCAAGACCAAAACCTAAGCGTAGTATTTGCGAGATGCGATGTAATAGGATCTTGCCTTCGTTGACATTATGATTGTAGTAAACCCCTAGCAATCTAGTCGGCGACGCTTCTAAGACACGGTCAATCAGTCGTTCACTATTCTCGAGGTGTATTTTCGCCGTCAGGCAAACCAAGGGATAGGAAAACACCAATATCATCGCTCTAAACCTTTCAGCAGCCACATCCTAATACGAGATGCAAGGGCAAATAGATATATCCCAAGAGCCTCACCCGTTGCAGAAGCCTAGGTTAATTCCTGCATCCCTCCACCCCACTGCCCCAGCCCCAGAGGCAAGGGGCTAGGTTACTATGGTTGTAGATATGGCACTAACTAACGGATATTCGGCACCGAGGTGTAAAGTATCCTGTAGCGCTAAGTTTCGACCCTTGTAGGCACCATCAACATAATATGTTGGATCTAACCAAATTGCTGTACTGAAATTTGTTAGGAATGACTTGGCTAGTGACTGGGAGACCAAGATAGCTTCCTTCATAGGAGGCCACGTAGGTAATATAAGCTTTTCTAGATTAGGCCCCATCGTAAATACACGTTGCTTAAACTAGCAAAACCCCTGAGACGAATCACACCGCGGAGCAAATATCGGCTGCAAAACGGCCCTAAAATTTGAAGCGTGTTTCTCGTAGGAAGGGAGCCGCAAATAGCAACTTTTTTCCTTGGAATAACATAACAGTTATTTATGCCTATACTAACCGCCTTGTTTTGTTGTTCTTGTAAAGATGGGACATCATAATATTCGTTTCGACGGCGATACTCATGCCTTGAGCGGAGCCTGGAGCCCGCCAACGAGTAGAGCAAAGTAAACACACCAATGGACCTCGAATACACGCCCCAACCAATGCTGACCTGGAGACAGTTTCTGTGAGGAAGATTATGCCTTCACTTTCTACCTGGCCGAGTTCATCAACTCAATATCAAACATTGCATATGGTAAGTCACCCTACTCCTCAGGGATGGCATTGCCCTTAACGGACATTGCTAACAGCATACTTTGAACAGTGTATCTCGCTCTTCGGTATATGTATGGTCCGGGAAGCCGGGGAATTCTCGCACCAAGATGGGACTTCATGTCCGTTTCCCTCCTAGTTCTTGGCATTGGATCGTTCCTATTTCATGCATCTCTACGCTCCATTACTGAATTCGCCGACGAATTCTCGATGCTCGGGCTGACCTGGTCCATGCTTCAAGCCTCGCTCACCGTGCGGCAGTCCCCGGCGAAAGCCCGGCTTATATCAATCGGCCTGGCCGTGATTTTCACGGCGTTCTCGGCGTTTTACCTTCAATCGCCGCAGATTATCTACCAGGTGATCGCATTCGCGAGTGGGATACTGGCGGTCATTCTGCGAAGCCAGTACGTGTTTCATCTGATCCAGCCGGCATTTCCGAAGGCCAAGAGCCGTGACTGGAACGCGCGGACTTGGAAGGGCATCTTCACGTGCCTTGCTGGCTACCTGCTCTGGAACATTGATCTGCAATACTGCGCTGAGCTCAGAGCCCTTAGACACCAGCTGGGGCTGCCTTGGGCTTGGTTGTTCGAGCTCCATGGATGGTGGCATATCCTCACGGCCATCGGCGCCGACCAATTCATGAACGTAGCGAGGGAAGTACTTATCGAGGTGGGAGAAGAGAAGAAGAAACGATGAGCACCGCACACTGATGTCACGGGAATATGTCGAAGCGGAGTTGTATAGCTGACTCATCGTGGCTTGGGTGGGCTCCGCCCAGCGTCCGTCTTAGTATCGGCGCTCCGATGAAAATGAAGATTCCCAACCCCGATATTCTTTTCTCCATCAGCGTCAGTCTGACATGCGTCGACCGGTCACGAACTAGTCACGGACTAGTCACGAACTAGTCACGAACTAGTCACGAACTAGTCACTGCGTTGCAGATATCGCGCATTTCTCCCACTACAAGTTTGCTACGGGGTTAGACATGTGGGATATCGCATCTCTAAGAGCTCATAAAAACTCAGTATAACATCATTCTTAAGAAGCGATAATATGATTTGCCCAAAATTCATTAGATCTTGCGTCATTTTACCATTCTGCGTTGTATATAGATGTTGTCGGTAGGTACCTAAGGTATGTATGAAAATTTCATGTCATCGTGGACCCACATATTGAAGGCTGAGTACATAAGTCGACTGTCTAAAAGATCAGTAATCAGCCCCAAAGCGCTTGCGAAGCTATCAACGTCCTAGATCTCCAATGTAAAATAATAGCTAACGATATATTCCAAATCAACTATGCCCAGGACTTTTGTGCTCTCCACTCACGTGGCCCTATCGAATCCCCCGGGAGGCTCAGCTATAACATGCTAGAGTGCTGACTGCGTCGACGATAAACTCAAATACTTGAGACCTGGGTATTGATTTGACAACGTTACGACAAGGGCGGAACGCGAAAAGAGCGAGGCGTAATAACAAGCGGACTGGGTATAGATTCACTTGACTGAAGAGGTTACATGTAGACTCGACGAATAGGTATATAAAGCAAAGGATAAACGCCCTTCAAATGGAAAATCATGAACAACCAACAATCAACAATCACTCTCAAAGTCTTCCAATACTCACTTAAAGTCACAAGTAAACGATGTCTTCCACTCGACTACTCCAGGTTGGCCTGCTGTTCGCAGCTAAGGTCATGGCCGTAGCAGCTGGCAAGCAATGTGTTGAATTCAACGTGCCCGTCCCCGTCGTGGCCACCAACAACAACTACACCATGCCCCGTGTCGACAGCAACATCGATGCCGTTCAATGGGCTCTGAACTTCAGCGTGTATGATGCGCCCACCCCGGCCCAGCGGAACACTGGTTCCCTGCCCATCAACGAGATATTTAACATCAATGCCCGGCTTTGCGTTCCATTGACGAAAACGAACAAGTCCGACACACTGCAGATCGCGGTGCAAGGAAATGGTTGGGACAAAAGGTACGTCGACCCATGAGCAACTCGTCACGTAGGCATCTAGCCACTTCAGGCACTAAACTAGGCGCCTGTACAGATATTGGGATGTGGAGGTCAAGTCCGCGGAACACTCATATGTCGATGCTGCCATCAGCAAGGGATATCCTATCCTCATGTTCGACAGGATCGGCACCGGGAAGTCCGAGATCCCCGACGCCTACGAAGTCGTCCAGGTCGGCACGGAAGTCGAGATCCTCACCCAGCTCACCGCCATGGTCCGCAACGGGACGCTGCTCAAGTCGGCCAAGGTCCTCGGCAACGGCACGCTCCCGGAGCAGCTGAACCCGACGCGCATCGTCCACGTGGGCCACTCGTTCGGCTCGCTGCTCATCGCCGGCCTGCTGATCCAGCACGGCGACATGTCCGACGCCGCGCTCCTGACGGGCTTCCTCCCCAACAGCACCCACCTGGGCGAGGTCATGGTGGCCACCTTCGAGCACGACTTCGCCCCGGTCTCCGATCCCGCCCGCTTCGGCCAGTTCCCCTCGGGCTACATCGTCCTCACGTCGGAGAACACGCTGCAGAAGGTGTACCTCACCGAGGACGTGCTCGACCCCGAGCTGCTGACGTACACGGAGAAGATCAAGCAGCCCGAGGCCGTAGCGTTGTACGCGTCGAGCGCGCAGGCGTTTGCGAATCCCGGGGCCCCGTTCGCCGGCCCTGTCCAGGTATGTTGACGCCCTCTTCGTCCTCGGTGTCGTTGAATGAGCTAACTCGATGTCTTTTTTTTTTTCCGCTCAGCTGATCGCCGGAGAGTTCGATTTCGTCAACTGCAATGGCGACTGCAAGGGCACGTACACCGTGGAGGGCATCAAGAACAGCACGTTCCCGGGATCGTCAAACGTCACGGTGCATCTGCAGCCCAACACCGGACATGCGTTGACTGTGGCAAAGAATGCGTCGGCCGGGTTTGAGGTCATGTTTTCCTACCTAGAAGCGCAAGGCTTCTAAGGATACACGACAGCATGAATATGGCTTAAGGTTTACTTTATAATTCTTGTATCGTTAATTTCGAACCCAAGGTGTTGAGTGGGAGTGTAGTAGTAAGGGGTTGGCCCCTGTGGGCATGGTGGTTTCGGCCATTGATTTTATTAGATAGCAAATATAGACTTGATGAGAAAACACCGTATCAAGTAGCCGCGAGCGTTTTTTCATTTGAGAAGATTAGTTTGACGATTCGAACTCGGCCTGTTGTTCTTTTAGAAGAAAAATGAGGTATGAAATTTCGGTGGTGGTAAGGTGGCCTCCCAGTGAGCAGTGAGTCACGTGCTACGCTGGTGACATGAATGATTTATGTAGTCTAGGTTAGTCGTAGTCTGTGTGACCAAAGGCTTTCTTACTTTCTATAACACTAGTCGCTACCAATTCCATTTCTTTTACTATCGGCAGTCAAGTTCTCATAGCCTTCGCACTGACCGTGATCAAATGGAAGAAGAGATGAGTCTTGATCATTTTCCGATATGCCTGCTTATGGTGCAAATGAAAAATGCCGTCTGACTTCTTGCTTGCCTACCAGGTAGGCTAGTAGCTAGTAGGCTGGTAGGTTAGGCTATTACAGCAACTCCCGAGATCTCTTTCATCCACGAATTATATCTTGTTTTGATAATAGCCAGGTGCAGCTCCTTAGATATCACTTATGCATGGCTTACGCACACGGCTGCGATAGGTAGTCTCGTCGAGATTGGAAGTGTGGAAGAGGCTCTCAACTGCGAATACGATGTAACATCGCGCTGGAGGTAGGTTACTTTAACCAGCAAGACTATAACGCACATCCGAAGAAGGCTATCTCGGGTATTCCAAAAGAAATAGAGAAGCCTATTGATACGTAACGGCTGGTATGTCTGGTCATTCTTCTCTATAAAGAAGCATGAAAGAGTTCACCAATGCTTCCAGTGGCAACATATCCATCTCTTCATCATCTCCCTTCTCTAAGCCAAACCTCTACTGCGAACACAGAGCCGAAATCATGGGCAACACACTCTCGAGTATCATCGATAGCATCACAGATCACTCTGACGATGAAAAAGTCATCAAAGACACTCTACAGGCCCTCTACGAGGTGGGACTGAGTCGAACGCAAAGTGTCATAGCTGAGGCTACCTCCGTTCAGAACACAGTCTACGTGCCATTCTCCAAGGTGTTGTTTCAGAAACAACAGATCCTATGCAACACGAGCACGAATGCGGACGACATCGTGGATGGCATCAAAGACGCGGTCAGCAACCTCATACAGGGCCAGATCCTTGACGGGGTCACAGATATCATCCGGCACGGCTTGAAAGTCGTCCTTGGAAGTTCCTTCGGCCAGATCTCATCCGAACACACCTACGCCATCATCGCGACCGAGCTTGGTGCTCTGATGCGAATCGATACCGATGTCTACAACTTCCAGACCACGAGCGTAACGCTCACCAAGACTGCGAAGAACGTCACCGCCATCACGGCGGTAATCTCCTCGGTCGACTGCTCGAAACTCACCGCCAGCGACATCCGTGCCCTCGTGTCTCTTACATACAGCGCGTCTAGTGTTGAGAAGCAGACAGACATTTTAAACCTGGTTATAGCTGCGTGGAAGGAAGATCGCCAGGGCAACCTTGACTCTACTGGCTTGGGTCTGTCGGGAGACGCGCTTGAACGGTTCCGCTCGCACTTCGTACCGAGCGTGTACGAGCGCAAGTCGTCGGTTCCACGTAAATTACAGCCCCAATCAGGCTCCCTAGCGATCCGAAAGAAACCGGGGCTGAGTGTCCAAGGTCCCATACAGGAAAGTTTCTCGGGGCACATCAATGAAAGACGGGATCATAGGCTTCCACCTAGAGTTTCGGCAGACAGGGATAAGATATCAATCCTCATCAGTCTCTGCAGACCAGTGGACGGCGAGTGGATCGAAAATATCGGCAATAGGATTCGCGAACTTGTCCAGGGCCTGGAGGATCAAATCCTGTACGATGGCTTCGTCGATGCTACAAATGGCGAAGTTATCACCTACCAATACAAGATTCTCGATCCCGACTGGTTTGAATCATATCGGAAGTGGAGCAGAGACGTGATGGCCTTGTTCCTCGCTAACCTCGGCAACTACGTCTACCCCGTGAAGAGTCTTCATCTACAGTACAAGAGCGGACCAGTCCTTGGCTCCAGTGCGATCAAATACGACAATCCGGTGAAGAACGAAACAGATGATACCATCATATTTCATGCCCCTTATCCTCATAGGGAGTGGTTGGAAATCCTACCCGGGCAGACACTCTCCCTCGAGTTTAAGGCCCTGTACATCGTAAACCTAGAGGATGAGAGTCGCTGGGTGACTTACGACACCGCCCCGCCCACCCCACGCGCAACAGTTGCTGTGAGGGCAATAACGTTACCCGGGGAGCAAAATGACGGGTTTGACTTTGGGTATGAGATGACATGGAATGGACAACAGAATCCTATCAGGTACAATACGGAGTTCTCTTTCTTCTCCATGTATGATCCAATTATCCCCTCTGCCAAGAAGAATAGTATCTAGATAGTAGTCTCTTTGAGCCATTTCATATAGTCAGTAGCCAATTTCAGTCTCATTTGGTATCTAGGAGCCAAAAGCTCACTTAAATAAGAAAAGGGGTAGTATCATACAACATAACCTTGCGGAACACCTAGAGCCACCTGAAATAGCCCGCCTCCTTCCTTTCGCTACAGTCTACTTCAAATTGCAACAGACGTTATTTTAATCATCTTCGCGGTTTTTCCAAAAAAAAAAAAAAAAAAAAAAAAAAAAAAAAAAAAAAAAAAGCCTTCTTTATCGAGACATAGAAAACAAGACGCTGTTTCAGACTTAAACAGTAAGCTCCTCATAAAGTAGTCACTTCCTGCCTCCTGATTCCCTAAGAATGAATGGACTGCTAGCAAAACTCTAGATTGTTTTATAGTAGTAACTCATCGATACACCCACATCGGTTACGAGCCTGCATGTATATCCGTCTAAGACTCTAGACTGAGTCCAGGGAGAGACATCAACTCACGACATGCGAGTATCAGAAAAATCTCAGAAGCTGTATCGAAACAACCTAGTTGTTCACCGACGTGGCCTGAGAGTAGAACCGTTCACGTTGTCTTGTTTCTTGATGAGTGTGTAGAGATAGGCTGCCTGAGCCATGACAGAGGCAAACCGTAACCCTATTACCAAACCGCCAGGAATGGCATACCTAGTTGTATAACTCTACTGGTTATAATCGGGGCATAAATATAGGACGATTCCCTCGGCTGGTAGTTACAAGATGACAGCAGGCACACGCGTCTTCCATATTCTTTTATTACTCACTCAATCTCAAATTCAACCAACTACAAAAGCTCCGTTCGGTCTACCCTAGGTAGTAGAAAACTTGCACAATGGCGAGAAGAGGAGGTAGAGGCGGATTTAACAATGGACAGGGCGGATTTCAAAATGGAGGTCCCAACCGCGGAGGCTGGGGAGGCCACAACACCGGAGGCTTCAATAACGGGGGCTTGAATAATGGAGGCCCTCATAATGGGGGCTTCAACAATGGGGGCTTCAATAACGGCGGAGGCAACAACTGGGGACAGCAGAGCAATCCACCTCCTCAATTTTCCTGGGGACCCCAACCCCCCTTCCAGAACAACCGACAACCGCAGCCTCCACCGGCAACCGCATTTCAGCGGCGGCCGCGGCAGCCGCAGCAGCCGCAGCCGGAAGCGCAAGTCCCTCCTCCACCGACTGCGACTGCGACTGCGACTGTGACGACGGTGAACCACCACTACCATGGCAACACGTACATCAACCACGGGCCCAGCAGCGAAGGTCGCCACCGCCCCGAGGAGCCTCGTCGCAGCCCCGAAGCAGAAGCCCGCTACGCGCAGCGTTTCTCGAGCCTACGCCGCGACACGTACGCGTTCATGCGTGGGATACACGACGGGCTCGACACGGGGGCGCAGGAGAGGCTGATGATGTATTTCGAGCAGTTCAAGCACGTGTCCCCGCGCTCGGAGCTGGTCGCGTTGCTGGAGCTGCCCAACGCCGACGCCGCTAGTGACGTCGATGGGAGCGCGTCTGGAAGCGCGGGAACGAGCACGTCTGCGAGCACAAACGGAGACAGTGATAGCGAGGGGTCGTAGAGACCGGGCATGGCTACGAACAGGAAGAAGCCCTAATGTTTACTTGTTTTTGCGCATTGTTTTAGCAGCGTTGTAAATGTTTAAGTTTTACATACCACGACAGGGCCGTATCTACCTAATATAACAATTTTTGAATAAACGCGTGAATAAGCATAGCTTCGTGATATTAGAGCGTTGGACAAAGAATTTCAAGAAGATAAAAGAGAATAATGATAATGTTACCTACCTCGTAAGCCATTGTCAACTGCAGTGGAAAACAGTACATGATTCCACCTTACGAGGTAAAATTTTTATAAAATGCCCATGCAATTTGATCATGAAACTTAAGCTTTCTCACCTCTTATCGGGATTTGCCAACTATGTCCCCAAGCTACAAGCGTAGCATCGTGCCATCAGTTGAAGGAGTCCTAGAGCCGCAGGTCTCGTAATTATCGATATTAGTTGCTTTCATAGGTGCTGCCCGTGTATCTGACGTTAGACTTAAGGATACAGCGATTGACGTAGAGCCCAAACACAGACTTAACCACAAAGTATTTCGAATTTGCTCGCTCCAATCCTAGATAATGTCGGAGCTGCTGAATTTTGTGTGAAGGTGTTATGAAAATCACAAGTGATTACTCCAGTCATAGCAAATATCGGCTTAAATAATTTCTCCACATTGAGCAACAGTCTGCCAACCAAAGCTGACACGCCCAAATTCCAATCACTTCCTTTTGCTAACCGTCGCCGCCCTACTCCTCGCGGCGAAGGCATCGTTGATATCTCTTACGGCGACCCATATAGCGTACAGCGGGATGAAGACCCACAGCATATTGAAGAAGACCAGGTACACCCACTTGTACATGAAGTTGCTGGCGTCGAGGTTGTAGTTCAGCGTCAGCCACTCGGGGCAGAAGGTGATGAAGCCGCCGTACAGCTCTATCGTCGCCGTTATGATCATCAGCACGTTGGTGCGCGGGTCCCTCTTGGCCAGGCCATAGCAGATGTAGCACGCGAGCGGGGCGGCCAGGAAGACGGTCAGGAGCTCGAGGCTTATGACAGTCTGAGGAATTGGGAAGCTGGTTAGCGATGCGATCGAATCAGAGCGGGGAGGGGCAGAAGGGGCAGAGGGGGTAAGTAGGTCTCACCAGATCGGCGCCCGCCCAGCGACGATCAGCCTTCGCGTACACCATCCATAATTGAGCGAAGAAGCTGTCGCCGCCGGCCTGCGGGCCGTAGGCGCGGTTCGTGTGACCGAGGAAGTTGTGAGCGGTGGGCGCGAGGGCATGCGGGTTGGAGACACTGCCCAGGGGGAACCACGAGAAGAAACAGTGGTAGAGAAAGTTCCCCTCGAGGATGAAGTGGATCAGGGCATCGAAGGCATGCCAGATGAACAGAAAGCGGTGGCTGCCCGGCGTGTTTCGGTCGAGCGCCGAGAGCGACAGGAGGTAGGCGGCTGCGAGGATCGCGACGGTGGACGCGAGGGACACGAGGGTTGTTTGGTCGAATAGATCGGGAGGGAGGGAGTCTTTGAAGGAGGCCATTGTAATTGTGGGTCAATGGAATTGTTCGTTGGATCCAAAGATACGTACGCGCTCGCTATTAACGGATAAAGCAAATCGCTACAGAACAGGAAGACACAACTGAGTAGAAGTCAAGATTTGAAGAGACAATACGTCTACGAATACGAAATAGAATAGTGTTGCATTCTACAAGTTCGCGACGTGTGGGGAAGCTAACCGTACTGTCAAATAAAAGAGGGCCATGCTGCAGCTAAGATTTAGGGACTAGGTTAGGTTAATTTACTTGGTACTTCCCTGCCAGCTACCCAGCTACCCAGCTACCCAGCTACCCAGCTACCCAGCTACCCAGCTACCCAGCTACCCAGCTACCCAGCTACCCAGCTACCCAGCTACCCAGCTAC